>JAOTON010002045.1:92500-135000 GCA_034440635.1 Lepas anatifera
TTCAGAATTAGCTTTTTCAGTTTATCTATTTACTACTATTTATTTTTTGAATATGCTGAAACTCATGAGAATCATTGGCGGACGCAAGGGTTGCATTTTGTGCATGCCCCCAAAGCGCTGGAAGGGGGGCCAAACTATCTTTTAACCCCCATCCCCAAAGGCCGAAGAAATTAACTAGTGTTTACACTAGGTCTGTCGAGCAGTTAAATATTTGCTTCCACCCCCTCTCTTCCTCCAAACTCGCTGCCCCCCAAAAAACTAGGGTCTGCGTCCGCCCCTGATGTGAATGCAAGGACGTGGCGCTGCCGTGAACGAGTCGGCCGCTGATTGGCGGAGGCCGGCCGGTCTGGCGTCTGGCGCCCGAGGCGGGCCGAGCACGTGACCCTATGCGGTCAGAGCCGGGCCGGGCGGTACCCGCCGTGTCATTCGAGCTGAATCGTCGGGCAGGTAAGGGTCGGTCCGGGTGGCTCAGGGCATACGAGTCCTCAAAATTACAAGTTCAATTGTCTGAGAGAATCGTGGGTCGGTTTACTCGTACCGTCTTACATACCGAGGATCTCAGATAGGGTAGTTCAGCCCGGAGCCTTGCTCCTCTCCTCCCATGTCGCATCCCGAAGGGCTTGGCATGTTTGGGCCGTGCCTTTGCACTTGTCGGAGCAGCTTGCAGGATAGGTACCGTACCGTACATACAGTACCGTACCGTTCCTGGGCACGCAAGCGGTGGCGGGGGAGGGGTTCTTACCTTGCCTGGAACCAGTGGCGGATCCAAGGGGGATGAAGGCATTTACCCCCCCAAACGGAAAAGCTCTAGGAAAAACTGTTTTTGCTCCCCCAAAGTGATCGACCTCCTTTTTCCCCAACTGCTTTTTAGTTTATAAACAAGATTTTGGTACTTCAACTCAACTTCAAACGGAACCAGTTAAGTTCAGTGTAAACATTGGGCCTTGGACTGAAGAAGTATCTCGAGCCCATATTTTTCATCCCGTGACGTGTTGTTTCTTTTGCGTTTCGCTTCGAATACCAAAAATTGCACCGGGAAGTGGTAGTGGTATTGTAGCGTAGCTTTCACGGCGTGACTTTTTTTGCTTTTAGACTTTTGACTTTGGTTTATCCCTCCCAAACCGACCGGCTAGATCCGCCACTGCCTGCCACCCGACAAAAGGTATAAACGGGGGGGGTTTTGACCGTTGTGTTCAAATACTGTAAATTACAGAAAGTAATAATTTCAGTGATTGATTCAATTGCAACACAAATTTCAGTGTCATAAGAACATTCCACTATTTTTTGGTGAACGTTACATAAAACTATCAGTTGTCTGTAGAACACGCCTGATAATCGCTGGTGACGATTATGCTCGATTATGCTTATATATACGATTATTCTCAGACAATGTTTAAGGTTCCTTTAAGCTACTGATCCAGCCTCCTGGCCTTTAGCTTGGTCATGGTAAGTAGAGGATCAGGAGTTCCTGGTGGAGAAACCTTAGTTATTTTAAATTGTTTCTACTAGTTTGCCGTCTAGATGTTTATGCGAAAGGGAAAGCGGGAGTTTTGTATACTTGTACAGACTTTACGAAAGTTTTCCAGCATATTCCAAAGATAAGGTATCTGCAATTCAGGGTCAAGAAATGTGAATGTCTATCTTGCTATCGTGAGCCTGTGTCTGAGAGAGTCGTGTGGCGATGTACTGCTGCCCATGCTCGATCAGGCCGGTATTCACTAGCGAGAACCATCGTCTGCTTTATGCAACAGCGGTCTTATTTCGTCAATCAAGTGCTGTGAAGAAAGTAGCGTAACTGGAGAATACAAAGCAGTGTGACGCCACTGTAACTGTAAGCGAATGTATTGATAGTGAGATGAGACTGGGAAATCGGGACTTGCCCTTCAACTGAACCATCAAATTTCATTTGAAAAAAAGATAGTGA
Source organism: Lepas anatifera (assembly GCA_034440635.1). NCBI lineage: Eukaryota > Metazoa > Arthropoda > Thecostraca > Lepadidae > Lepas > Lepas anatifera. The sequence continues at coordinate 94,425 of JAOTON010002045.1, forward strand.
ACAACAGATTTGGTGCAATGAACAGGTGCCGCCCCCAACGCCGCCGCCCCTATGGGGTGCCGCCCCCCACCGGCTGAGCAGTCCAGAGGTGCAGAAACTTGCCAACTCGGCTACCGGAGTTTGTGACACATTTACGAAAATTGAGATGCATAATTGTGACAAAATAGCGATCCTGACTGTATGGCTCAAAATCAAACCAGAGATTTTCGAAATAGAGAATGAAGCGTGTAGCGAATATTTTAACTTAGCAGCTCTGTTCTTCAATTGCACAGCGTACCATTAGTGATACAATATTGGTACTGTGTTCAGTTTCTACTAAAACGAGGGACCCCCGCTGCAGAAAACCCGCAAACCGCTGTCACAGTTGCCAGATTTTAACATGCAGCCCAAGGGTGCCTATTGCTAGTAGTTTGCAGAAAGTTTGCGCCTAGATACCCGAAATGTGAGTCAATTTTTTCGAGAAATACACGATTGTGGGCATATGTAAGGCATTACGATAACGCAGATACTTTATCAAGTACTTCTCTGACCATTTTTCACGTTAAATCAGATTTACAGTTTGAGTCTCTTCGATTTGGCGGCCCCTATTTCTTCGAATTTAGTATTAAGTACGCCTAAAAGCTACTAATAAAAGTACTAAGTGAGTGAAAAAATAAACATAGCTGGGCAGCAATTCTACTTAAGCTGCGCAAAAGCGACAAGACATGTTAGAAATGTTTATTGGATGTAGAGCCTGCCAAAAATTTAAACAGGCGGGAAGCCACTTATTTTGAGGGCATATTTATCAGGTATATTTGAGATAAGTGCAGGCTAAAACTAGCTAGAATAAATATTGCTGCCCATGGCTAATCTAAGATGAATGTAGGCTATTGTAAGACTGGTGCACTTTCCCATATCAAGCTTGGTTTTTCATTCCTTAGCCTGCTTGTGCCTTGGCTTATTTGTGCCCTAGATTGGTTAGATAGATTTGGAGCTGGAGGAAGTTGGGAGAGTTGGCGCCAGTAACAGGCTAGCAACAACAGTGATTCAGGTGAGTTTTCATGATCAAATCATGTCAATATTGTACAGATAGCAAATGTGTGCTAATGCAGTCCTCCACAAAGTGTTAACACCCACACTGGAGAGGGGCCTGGCACTAACGTGCACTGGAGGGGGCCGAGTAGACCCCCTTCTTATCTCGAAAATCACAGCAAATCTCAGAAAGAAATAGACTTCGAAAAACGATGGTTGGGGGTGTGCTGCTTACTACCAGCGGTGGTAAGCAACGCACAGGACCTGAACTGCATGGAGTTAAAGCAGGATTCTGACTACACTGGATCTTTCTTTGGTATGTGAATTCCAATACCTCTGTACCTATTAGGCCAATAGACATAATTTTACATCTATGCAGGCTAGTTGCCTCAGGGTTTTTATTGCAAGAAGGAATGACCAGGCAGGTGATGATCGTGAGTGGGATGCAAATTTTAAGCATTTGATGTTTATAAAAATGCTACCTAAGGTCCACTTAACCAACAAGTTTTAGGTAGATCCAAATACTATGTTGACATTGACATTTTTGTCCCTTTTGTTGATATGTGAGATAGTTTAGTGGGGGGAGCTGTGGTTAGGGTTCCCAATCGTGTGTACATGTACGCTCCCATTAATAGATAGGTATATTTCCAATAATAACTATTTTCATGATAATTGCTACATTTAATCATGTGGAAAAGTACCATAATTGGAAACACTCCTTCCAAAAATGGAAACATCTTCAAAAAGGGAAATGCATGTCATTGGGGGAAACTGCGGTCAGAGTTGCCAATAATAGTTATGACCCCAATACTGGAAAAAATGACCCGCAATTGGAAATTTTCCTTCCAAAAACAAAAACATGATCTATAAATGAAAACTCAGTTTACTACTTTCATGCTGTAATGGTTTGGTGCTAGAACCTTGTCTGCTGCAAAAAGTAAGGGACAGATAGAGGACATTCAGCATGTTGGAAATAGTATTCAAGTATACAATTATTATTTCCAGCTCTGTGTGACAGAGGAGGCATACGTCGCTTTGAGTTTGTGACAGACAGCATAGTTTCTGCACCTCTGCTGAGCACCCCCAAAGATTTTGTGAAAATTACACCCCTGGTTACTAGGCATTCCCAGTAGATGCATCTCGTGGTATTATCAAAAGACTTAAGATTCCACCAGCACGTTAATGCTATCTTAAGGAAAGTAAACATAACCACTGAGTCCAGTATATGCAGTAGCAAAATTCATGCCCAGGCAGGTTCTACTTGAAATATATAAGATGTACATCCGACCCTATCATGATTACTGTGACAGTGTTTGACGGACATTTGACGGTACACGATAGCACAAGACTTGAGAGACAACAAAACAGAATTTTAAGATTAATGATAGGAACGCCAATTAGGACATCCTCTGAGAGTCTGAGGAATAAGCTAGGATTAGAGCAGTTAAAGACAAGACGAGAAATTCACCGACTGACTTTCTTTCACAAACTAGTCCATCACCCACTCCTTTTTCCGGGCTATATTCAAAATCTACTATCCGAAACCGGACATGCAAGAACAGAATATACTTGAGAAATGAAAACTTTTTTCCGTCTCTCATAACCGCACATCTAGCTTTCGGAACACCTATTTTCCCACCACCATTAGAAATTGGAATAATTTTCCGCAAAACATTCGTTGTCAGGTTTCTTTCAATTTGTTTAAAAAGGAAATAAACAAGTTATCGGGTGCCCCAGCTCCAGCCGGATACCTTTTGTACGGTACTAAAATAAAGGACACACTACACATCCGACTAAGAACTGACACTCTTCCACTTAATGCATATCTTTATCAAATTCAGAAATCCTTAACCCCAGGTTGTCCATGCGGATTCCACATAGAAAATTCTAAACACTTCATTCTCAATTGTTCTCTTTATGATACCCATCGACATTCTCTCCTAAACACACTGTTAGCTCACAACATTGACGCCAGACACAGCAAACACAGCTCCTGAACATACTTGCAACAGGCACAACACTACAAGCCGAGCAGGGCCGAGCCGTGGCCGGAGCCGTTCAGAGCTTCCTAGTGGCGGCGCTGAACACGCGTAGTCGTGTGGTGTCCGGCGGGGGCGGTGGCGGTGCTTCACCATCCGGCACGTGGGCGGGGTAGCCAGTGGCCGTGGCGGCGGCTAGTTATGTTTGGTTAATGTTTTGCTAACAGTTTTTTCTATAAATTATAGTAATGACTTGGAGAGGCGCTTAGAATTAAGCGTTGTGCTTATGCGCCAATCCGTCATGTTGTATGCTGTTTTGTGTATATGCCTTAACATAATACAAATTTATACTACTACTACTACTACAGCATAGCTACAGGATATGTAGTGCGGCACAGCATAGCTACAGGATATGAAGTGCGGCATGGCATAGCTACAGGATATGTAGTGCGGTACAGGATAGGGTCCGTGGGTGCGGGGTAGGTACCGGGCTGCCCGGTGCCTGGTGTCGGGTGCCTGCCGGCGGTGACTCGTCACTGCCGGAGGCTCTCCGGCACGGAGTCTTTTGCCGGCCTCCGCGCCGCTGGGCCCCCTGGGTCTGAGGGTGCGGGGTGGGCGCCGGGATTGAGGCCCCGACGCCTGGTGCCGGACGTCCCGTCGCCGGGCTGGGGCAGGTCACATTTATATGTGTTTATCGTGTGTAAAATTCATGATGTGAACCTGCGTACGTAATTGAATGATATTGCCCTTTTCAAAAGGAGACCAAACTTGTCACCTACTAAGCAATTTAGTATACAGTGCTTGTCAACAGCGAGTTTAATAACAAGTAGTCTTCCGATCCCAGGTCGATTTTGGCGGCCGACTTATTATTATTCGACTAGTAACTGGTCTACAACTGCTTGATTCTCATTTTCAGGTCATGTGTCATTCTCGGTGCGTAATCTAACGTGAGAAATTGAACCATATAGTCTTGATCCATTATTATTATCATGATTACACCAAGTATATACCGATACCTACTCGCCGGCTGTTACTTTTCCACTAACAGAGTCGTGTAATTCATGTGTGAGTGTTTGCAAGCCTAGCTAGTAAACTTGATATTCTAAGTCTATATACCTCGAGGGAGTAGTTTGTCTTTCTCGCTGAGCTGCTACCGCAAAATTAATCAGCCAATCCCGACACCAGGACGCCAGCTGTACATGTTCTGGGATGCAACTCCTTTGTTTCCAAGGAAGCATACTGTAGTGGTCCATGCTGTTGCGGGTGTGTTCAATGCTGGATTAGGCTTGGTGTTGGATGATGGTAACTTTGGGGCCGGAAATCTTGTGGTGGCCATGATCTCTGGCGGGGGAATTCAGAGCTGCAGAGCTTAACACGCGCATTGACGGGGGCGGGTACCCGCCCCCTCGGGTTTTTGGAAGATAGCAGAAAAACGGCGGCGCGTAGCGCCACCGTACTTGACATACCTTTTTCCTCATCATTTTTACAACTTCTGTGAAAATTTTAAGGTTACGTCATCTCAGGTCAGGTCACCAGTACAGGTCAAGTGACCCGACCTCAAAAAAGTTTAAGATAGCATAAGTCGGAGCAGGGTAAACTTATCCCATTGAAACTCATATCACATAATGGCCCCATCGAGTTCTTTCCGGTATTTTTGATATCGATGACTTAAGGTCAGGTACGAGGCATTACCTCTCCATTGAAAATACATGGGAAAAATGGTTTTTACGGAATAACTCAGTAGCGGATGGTGATAGAGCATTTATTTTAGCTGCATTAGCCTCGCCTTGGCTTTGCAGTTCTAATGATATGCATTTTATATAATTTGACCCTGACCTGACCTTAGGTCAGGTCAAATCCTTGATTTGACCAAACAAGGTCAAATTATATATCATTCGATTTGGCTTGCTGAGAGGGTTCATACCGTTTAAGTCGTTTTGCTTTATCTTTACTTGTTCAGATGTAATGGCCAAAAAACTGAATTTACATGTTATCCCTATGACGGCATGTTTTAACCTCTCGTGACCTTAAATGTGACCTGACAAAAAAATGATTCAAATGCTTTCGATGGAGAAGTAGATGGGCAGCCCAACGCCGTTTACCGTTTTTCGCTACCTACCGTGGTTCTTGAGATCTTAGGGGGCGGGTACCCCCCCGTCAATGCGAAGGTGGCTCAGACCCCCGTCAATGCGCGTGTTAAAGTCAACGGCAGACTCCTTAGAACTAGTTCAAATGATTGACGAACCAACTAGGGTACAAGGAAATGTTCACAATTTACGAGACCTGTGTTTTTTCTGAATGCTAATGGTGTCTCCGGATAGTGGAGTATTTTCTTCCTTCTCAAATCTCGACCACTTCCCGATATACGTTTCCATAAAACATTGTCTATCTCCTCGCATTCAAACACAAAAGGAAATATGGGATTTTAGTAAATTAGACACGAACCAACTAACTAACCTTCTCATGACGACTGACTAGCACGCCATTCTGGACAATGACATGGACACCGCTGTCGGCTTATTTACAACAAAGCTCTTGGACGTAGCCACATTGACCATTCCTCCAAAAAAGATTTTCCTCAGGGCAAGAGACAAACCATGGGTGAATAGTGCAATCAAGTTACTTTTAAGAAAACTAAACAGGGCTTTCAAAAAACCGAAAAAACTCCAGGAGCAGTTAAAAGATTCGAATCATCCAAGTGCTAAGCTTGCGTGGGAAAAATGGAGGTTATGTAGGAATCAAGCCACAAGTGAAACGCGTAGAGTTAAGGACCAATATATGTCAGCTAAGACACAGGCTCTTTTAATTAGTAAAGTTAATCCACATAAATACCATTCAACTCTAAAAGAACTGACGGGCCGCAAAAAGCATGCCGAAATTCCTCCCTTAACTGCCAGCAACAATGCGGTGATCAATGACAGCTTGGAAAAAGCAAACGATTTCAAATCCTTTTTCGTGTCGCAATCAATCCTTGACATGAACGAGCCAGACAAAATAGTAACTGAGCCACCAGACATACCAATTCCTGAAATAGGCACATTTGAAATAACAGAGAGTCAAGTGTTATACGAATTAAACAAATTACAAGCTCATAAATCTACAGGCCCTGACAAGCTGCAAACAAAATTTTTGAAGTTGATTGCCCTACTTATAGCTGATCCCTTATCAAAGCTTCAAAGCTGTATAACAAATCATTACGTCTAGGTATTTTTCCATCAGCTTGGAAGCTAGCTAACGTCAAACCGATCTTTAGGAATAAGGGCTCACCCTCAGACTTGTCTTGCTACAGACCTTTTAGCCTACTTTGTGTTTTATCAAAAGTGTTTGAAAAACCAGTGTTTCGCAACATTTATAGCCATATCACCCACAACAATCTGCTAACACAAAGGCAGAGCGGATACAGGCCCGGTCACGGAACTCAGCTACAACTGTTCTACCTTTCTCAACAACTCTGACAATCTTGACAAAGGACGAGATTTCACTGCTATCTATCTTGACATATCTCGCTATTTTGACAAAATTTGGCACAAAGGACTGATAGAAAAATTTAAGAGGGAATTCGGACTGGCACCGCTATCAAACTGGCTGACATCCTACTTAACGGACCGAAAACAACGGACAGGCGTTCAAAACACCTTTTCCTCGACGCTCCCACTAAAGGCGGGCTGTCCCCAAGGGTCTGTTCTGGGCCCCCTCCTTGCCCTCTTGTACCTGAATTCGCTCTCAAAACCGACAAAAAACGACATACTTTGTTTCGCAGACGATACATCCATCCACGCTTCATACACTAATGACTCACTTCAGACTATTCAAACTTCTCTTCAAGACGACTTAAATAAACAAAATCTATACCTACGGAAAGAAATGGCTGATCACCTTTAACCCCACAAAAACCACACAGCAAACATTTTCATTGAAGAAATGCTACCAAGAGCCGAAGCTGAAACTCGGTGGAGTTCCTATTCCAACCGTTAAGAATCATAAGCACCTATGTCTAAATTTATCACATGACCTTCATTTTAAGGAACAGGTTGACCACATGATAAAACAAAGTAAATGCTACTTTAAACCCTATCTTTCCCATTGCAAAATATCTATCTCGGCCAATACTAAACCAAATTTTCAAAACATATATAAGACCCCACTTTGACTACAGTGACATCATTTACGATGGGCACTTAACTGTGAAACACAAGCTTAAACTAACGCGACTGCAGAATAGGATAGGTAGACTTGTGACTGGGACCTTTTTCGGACCTACACGGACAAACGTATGACTGACCTGGGCTGGGAATCCTTAGTGACGCGACGGAAGGAGCACAGAATATTTTTCCTTTATAACTTGATGAAAAATCCAAACGTCCCATCGTTCGTACGAGATCTGATACCCCAAACAAGAGAATATAGCACCGACAGGGGCCTACGACAGGCAGAATGCATTACCCAAATTCCTCACAAAACTCTCGGCCTTAAAAAATATTTTCTTATCTACACTATCAACTGCTGGAATAGCCTCCCACAATATGTCCGGGATTCAACCTAAAAAATATTGAAAAATTAAATTAACAAGTTGTTTGGTGATACACAGCCCCCCTTATTTTACTCACTAGGCTAAAAGAATGAAAATGCTCTCCTCACTAGACTCAGGGTTAACACGAGCCATCTAAATTCACACCAGTTTCAAATACAAGCTAAGGACTCCCCAAAATGTTCTTGTGGGAGTAGCCGAGAGGACACTGCCCACTACCTACTCCACTGTCCGAGGTACCGCCGTGAGCGAGGAAACATGTTCGACGTTATCACCCAAACAATCGACCGAAATATACATATTATGAGAGGTAGTGACAAACTTAAAATTATTCTACATGGGGCAGATTTGTACAACTATAAGTCTTTGGCAGTAGCACGGTGTGTATTTAGGTTTATACGCGATACTAAAAGGTTTTGACTCTCAATCGCCTTCCCGGGTCTTTTTTGGGCGGCGCGGCGAAGCGGCGTCACATTTTGAATGGGGCGCGACGGGTGAACCCTACCCGCGGCGGGATGTGTGGCATGTGATGCTGAATTTTGTGCGACACGAGAGGCGCTCCAAATTAAGCACCTAGTGCTTATACGCCAATCGTATAAAACTCAAATAATCTGTTTTGTATGTTGATAAAATAAACATCTTGTCTTGTCTCTTGTCTTGATAGGAAATATACCTTCCATGTATGGACGTAAGCCAGTCTCCTACTTCTAGCATTCATGCCCACCGCCCCTCCCCCCGTGGTCTACATGGGCTTCCTGTGGCTAAAATCGGCCCCCTGCTTTGCTTGCGGGACCCTTTGTTCTCAACCCTCTGTGGCTGTAACCTCCATCCCTGCATAGGAGTAACAGGTAGGTATAATGCTTATCTTACCTCCCACCCCACCAGGGGTCCGGCGCCACCTTCGCCCCACGGGGGGCCATCGATGGCCCTTCTAACTCCGAAAATATGGGGGTTAGTGCAAATCTGCAAAGTTCATAGGAAAGGCCGTGTGAATCTGGTTTGAACTTATCTTGCATGTTTAAGTGCTCAGGCCAATGGCTTGACCTCCAGAGGTCACGTTGGTTCACAATAGGCTATTTCCACTAAAATATGCAATGCTTAACACGTGCATTGACTGAGGGGCGGTTATCCACTCCTCTCATGTTTTTTAGAGACAGCATAAAAACGGCGGGGCGTAGCGGTGCAGTATTTGGCATAGCTTTTCTCTGATCATTTTTATAACTTTTGTCAAAAGTTTAAGGTTAGGTCATATCAGGTCAGGTCACCAGTACAGGTCAAATGACCTGACCCCAAAAAAGTTTAACAAAGCATAAGTCAGAACAGGGTGAACTTATCCGATCAAAACCCACATCACCTGATGGAACCGCTGAGTTCTCTAAAACATGTTCTGTTTTTTATATCGATGACTTAAGGTCAGGTACGAGTCATGGCCTCTCCATTACAAATACAAAGTAAAAATGGTTTTAGCTGAATAACTTAGCGATGGAAGGTGATACAACGTTTTTTACGGCATCAGATTTGCCTTGTCCTTGCAGTTCTAATTATATGCATTTTGACCTAACTTTACCTTGACCTGATTTCAGGTCAGGTCAACTCCCATTTTTTACCTGACTTGACCTGGCAATGCCATATGATATATTATTCGAGTTCGCTTGCTGCGAGGATTACAACGGCTTAACCCGCGCCCCACCGGGGGTCCGGCGCCACCTTTGCTCCAGCGCGGGGCCATCGATGCCCCTCTAACTCCGAAAATATGTTGGTTAGTGCAAATGTGCAAAGCGCATTAGAAAGCTCGCATGATTTCTGGAAGGAATTAATTTGTATGCTTAACACGCGCATTGACGGGGGTCTGAACCACCTTCGCATTGACGGGGGCGGGTACCCGCTCCCCTAAGATCTCGAGAACCACGGTAGGTAGCGAAAAACGGTAAACGGTGTTGGACTGCCCATCCACTTCTCCATCGAAAACATTTGAACCATTTTTTTGTCAGGTCACATTTAAGGTCACGAGAGGTCAAAACATGCCCGTCATAGGGATAACATGTAAATTCAGTTTTTCGGCCATTACATCTGAACAAATAAAGATAGAGCAAAACGACTTGAACTATATGAATCCTCTTAGCAAGTCGAATCGAATGATATATAATTTGACCTTGCTAGGTCAAATCAAGATTTGACCTGACCTGAGGTCAGGTCAGGGTCAAATTATATAAAATGCATATCATTAGAACTGCAAAGCCCAGGCGAGTCTAATGCAGCTAAAATAAATGCTCTATCACCATCCGTTACTGAGTTATTCCGTAAAAACCATTTTTCCCATGTATTTCCTATAGAGAGGTCATGCCTCGTACCTGACCTTAGGTCATCGATATCAAAAATACCGGAATATATTTTAGAGAACTCGGTGGGGCCATTATGTGATATGAGTTTCAATCGGATAAGTTCACCCTGCTCCGACTTATGCTATCTTAAACTTTTTTTGAGGTCGGGTCACTTGACCTGTACTGGTGACCTGACCTGAGATGACCTAACCTTAAAATTTTCACAGAAGTTGTAAAAATGATGAGGGAAAAGGTATCCCAAGTACGGCGGCGCTACGCGCCGCCGTTTTTCTACTGTCTCCGAAAAACCCGAGGGGGCGGGTACCCGCCCCCCGTCAATGCGCGTGTTAAGAGCTCAGGTCAATGGTTTGACCTCCAGAGGTCAACTTAGGTCACGATAGGCTGTTAAGTTAAAATATGCAATGCTCAAGAAAACTGGTAATAGCTCTCACGCCATTAGAGTCATTGAGATTTAGTAAAGTACATTTGATAAGAAAATTCCATGGCTTTTTCCGCTACGTGGAACATAATGACCTCCCGCCAGTGGTTTGACCTCCGGAGTCACCTTATATGACCTGAGGTAAAAAAGTTCAGAAAGAGACCTTGCCGTATATCAAATGAAAACCAGTGGTGAGATATACACGGTACCGTTTGATTCGGCGCTTTAAGTTGATAAGGTCAAAAGTTTTCGTCAAAATTCTGTTTTGATCCCAGGTGACTTGTCATGATCTCAGATAGGTCTGAGGGCAAATATCGCTCATGGGATCCGTGAAAGGATGTCCAAGAACGCTTTGCTGAGCAAGCTAACCATTTACTATCATTTCTGTGACTTTTAGATCATAAGACGAGATCATAACTTTTCCCATGCGTTTTCAATGGGGAAAGGTCACCTTGTGACCGGATCTCAGGTCACGAAATCGAAAAATCAGGATATGCATTGTGTAGACTGTCATGAATAGGTCATGAAATGTAGCAAGTTTCAAATTGGTCATCTTAGAAATGTACCTCTTATAGAGCTCCAAAGTTGAAGCGAGGTGACCTTGGTTGACCTCGCCTGGTGACCTGAACTTGTGTGACCCGGGTCACAGAACTTCAGGGATGGTGGGGAAAATGATGGGGTGGGAGGTAGAGCGCTCAACCGCGGTGCTTCGCCTCGTCGTTTTTCTGTTATTCCGAAAAAAAACTTATTGGGGCCATCGCCGGCCCCTGGTGGGGCGAGGGCTAAGTTATTTTTCTCTATCTTTACTTATTCAGATGTAATGACCAAAAACCTTCATTTACATGTTATCCCTATGATGGTATCTTTTGACCTCTTGTGCCCTTAAATGTGACCTGCCAAATAAATGTTCTAAATAAGTTCGATAGACAAGTGGATGGGCTAGCTAACGCCGTTTACCGCTCTTCGCTATCTAGGGTGGTTTTTGAGGTTTTGGGGCGGGTACCGGAACCCCTCCCCGTCAGCGAAGGTGGCTCAGACCACCGTCAATGCGCTTGTTAATAAATCTGGGGATAGCTCTCATGCCATTGGAGTTATTAACACGTGCATTGACGCGCATTGACGGGGTCTGACCACCTTCACTTTGATGGGGGAGGGGTGGCACCCATCTGTCAATCGCGCGTCAACACCCACCCCGCCGGGGGGCAAACTTCTCCCCACTTCCTCCTGGTCTTCCCTAGATAACGCAAACACGAAGATACACGGAAAAACTAAACTTACAGCACCATATTCCTCATCAATTTTACGCATGTGACTACATTTTTGAGGTCAGGTCATGTCAGGTCAAGGAGCTATTCAGGGTCAGGCGACTTGACCTCAAATCCTAAAATCACAAGCTTAAAGCGGCACCTAAAGAGCATCAGCCAACCAATCAGTTCCAAACTTTTACAATATCATGAGGTCATTAGGATCTACAAGTCTGCTACCTCGAAATTTTGATATTGTTGATCTAAGGTGGGGTCAATTTTTTGGTCGCCCCATTATAAGTCGATGGTGAAAAATACAAAAGGCTCGTTTTTAGTAAATTCTGGATAGATAAACCTGAAAATTCTCAAACCATATTAAATCTTAACCAGTCAGTTGAGTTTTTGGCCATCCGACCTTGCAAAGGCCATGTCAGGTCACATAAGCATACAGTGATTGTTTTGCCAATAACTTCTCTCTGAATTTGTATAAAGCTCCCATTGTGCTTGCATTGTGCTTATATTGCCAAGGAAACTCGATTGATATGCAACATGACCATATCAGGTTACCCTGTGACCCTAACCTACCTCGATGTCAGGTCATTTTCACCATTTTACCCGGTAAGGTCATATTATACATAATTAGATTCGCCATTATGAGAGGAATCCTATAATCCATTAGGATTTTCTCTAGCTACACCGAGTAAAATCTAAAGGGTAAAATGTGCACTGCCCTGTTGTAAGCCTATGGAACTTTCTGTGACCTATGTTGACCTCAATATTGATCTGACATAAAAAATATTACTTATAATTTTTCTTCCTCTTGTCAAGAGCTTTCGAACGCCGTCCATAATTTTTCTTTATCTTTCCTGATGAATGAGATGCGGAGGAGGGGATGAAATACACCCCAGGCGGGGCACGTCATGCCAGGGACCCCAGCGGGGCGCGAGTTAACACGCGTCCCCTTGGAGGGGCAAAATTCGCCCCTCCTGGTTTTTCCCAGATAACGCAAAATTATGAGACACAGAACAACGAAACTTACAGTACCTTATCCCTGACCAATTTTAACACGCGCATTGACGGGAGGGTGGGTACCCGCCCCCCTCGGGTTTTTGGAGATAGTAGAAAAACGGCGGCGCGTAGCGCCGCCGTACTTGGTATACCTTTTCCCTCATCATTTTTACAACTTCTGTGAAAATTTTAAGGTTAAGTCATCTCAGGTCAGGTCACCAGTACAGGTCAAGTGACCCGACCTCAAAAAAAGTTTAAGATAGCATAAGTCGGAGCAGGGTGAACTTATCCGATTGAAACTCATATCACATAATGGCCCCACCGAGTTCTCTAAAATATGTTCCGGTATTTTTGATATCGATGACCTAAGGTCAGGTACAAGGCATGACCTCTCGATTGGAAATACATGGGAAAAATGATTTTTTACGGAATAACTCAGTAACGGATGGTGATAGAGCATTTATTTTTGCTGTATTAGACTCGCCTGGGCTTTGCGGTTCTAATGATATGCATTTTATATAATTTGACCCTGACCTGACCTCAGGTCAGGTCAAATCCTTGATTTGACCTAGCAAGGTCACATTATATATCATTCGATTCGGCTTGCTAAGACGATTCATACAGTTCAAGTCGTTTTGCTCTATCTTTACTTGTTCAGATGTAATGGCCGAAAAACTGAATTTACATGTTATCCCTATGACGGGCATGTTTTGACCTCTCGTGACCTTAAATGAGACCTGACAAAAAATGGTTCAAATGTTTTCGATAGAGAAGTGGATGGGAAGCCCAACGCCGTTTACCGTTTTTCGCTACCTACCGTAATTCTCGAGATCTTAGGGGGGGGCGGGTACCCGCCTCCCCGTCAATGCGAAGGTGGCTCAGACTCTCGTCAATGCGCGTGTTAAGCGTCTGACTAATTTTTTTTAGGTTATGTCATTTGAGGTCAAGGAGCTATCCAAGGTCAAGTGACCCGACCTCAAAACCTAAAATCACGAGTTTGAAGCGGTGCCAAAGGAGCATCAGCCAACTAATCAGTTTGAAACTTTCACAATATAATGAGGTCTTTAGGGTCTACAAATCTGAAGTCTCAGATTTTTGTGTTGTTGACCTAAGGTGGGGTCAATTTTTGACACCCCATTACAAGTCCATGGTGAAAAATAGAAAGGGCTTTTTCAGTAAATACTGGATAGATAAAGCTGAAAATCGTTAAAACGTGTATTCTTACCACAATCCTAACCATAAAATTGAGTTTTCGATCATCTGACTTCTCAAAGGTCATGTTAGGTCACAGGAGCATACAGTGATTGTTTTACCAATAACTTCTCTCCGAATTTAGATCAAACTTCCATTTTGGTTGCATTGTGCTTATATTGTCAGGAGGAGTCGATTGATATGCAACATGACCATTGACCATACCAGATCACTCTGTGATTCTGACCTATCTCGAGGTCAGGTCATTTTCACAATTTGACCTGGCATGGTCAGAAGATACGTCATTTGATTTGCACGATGTGAAAAATCCAATAATGCATAAATATTTTCTGCAGCGTTGCTGAGTGAAAATCTAGAGGGGTACACATCCACCGCCCTGTTTTAAAAGCCTATGGAACCTTTTTTACCTTTGCTGACCTCAATATTGTCCTGGCATAAAAATAGTTTGTATAATTTATTTTCGTCTCACTAAGAGCTTTCGAACACCATCCGTAATTTCATTTAGCTTTCCTAGGAAATGAGATACAGAGGGGGGCGAAATACGCCCCTCTCCCAGCTGGGCGTGTCATGCCAAGGACCCCAGTGGGGAGCGTGTTAAGGTCTGGTCTAATACATTTGAAAGGAAAGTGCCAGAGCTTTCTCTGCTATGGGGGAACATAATGACCTCCTGCCAGTGGTTTGACCTCCAGAGGTTGCCCCTTGATCTAACCTCACGGATGGTCATAAAGTAGTCTTACCCTATGTCAAATAAAAGCCAGTGACGAGGCATGCACAATGACGTCTAATTCGGCGCTAGAGCTTGATTTTATCAAAATGTATCGCACAGATATTGTTTTTGACCCCTGGTGACCTGTAATGACCTCAAACAGGTGAAAGGGCAAATATTTCCCATGGAATCTGTAAAAAGGTGGCCATGAATGCTTTCTCCAGAAATATGAGCATTTGGAATCATTTTTGTGACTTTTAGATTATAAGAAAGCCTTTCTCATGCCTTTTCTATGGGAGAGGTGTCCTCGTGATCTGACCTCAGGTCACCAAATTTAAAAATCCCGGATTAATATTTTATAGATCCTGGAGGGGGTATCAAGTGTAGCAAGTTTTAAATCGCTCTGCTTAGAAATGTAGCTAAAGTAGGGCTCAAACGCCGCCCCGGTAGCTCAGTTGGTAGAGCGTTGGGCTCCGGCCCGCTGCTCAGACACTTGCAGTGGCAGTGCATGTCCAGGCTTGGGATCGGTTCCCCTGAGATGCTCCGGCGCTCAATGGTTTGCCCGACGTAGGTCGGCTGGCAACTGACTGGTGAGAGGGTGACCTGAGCGGGGCGGCCGGCCCTGTGCTTTGTGGGACGTTAAACTTTGGCTTCTAAATCAACCCTTCATTGTGGGTGTTGCTCGTTCGGGTGGTGGGGTTGGGGTCTTCGTGACAAGTTCCTTGATGACTTTAGTGAGACTCCAACTCCAGCAACCATACTAGGAACAACTTGAACAAAATTTATTTAAAAAAGTTAACCCTCGCCCCGGTGGGGGGTGTTTGAACACCCCCTCGGATTTTTCCGGCGGCACGAAAAAACGGCGGTGCAAAGCGCCGCCGTACTTGCAAACCTTATCCTTGATCAATTCTGCAACTTTTTCCACAATTTTAAGGTTGGGTTATCTCAGGTCAGGTCACCAGTGCAGGTCAAATGACCTCACCTCAAATTTGTTTAAGGTGACATAAGTAAGAAATGGGCCAATCTATCGGATTGAAACTTATACCACATAATAGGCCCACCGAGTGCTACAACAAATAGTCCGGGATTTTTCATATCGATGACCTGAGGTCAAGTACGAACCAGGACCTCCCCATTGGAAATACATGGGAATTCAGAAATTGGGCTGTATTTGTGTAGATACAGCTGAGAATACCTTCAAATTCTCCAAATCGTAGTATCCTCGGCCCCTTTCCAGGTTCATGTTGCAATTTTTGAACTGTGACCTATAAAAGGTCAACTGGGGCTATTTGAGCAGTTTTCGCACTTAGGTCATTAACTTTCCATGAAATGATGATACAGCTTTTATTTTGATACCATTGCGTTTGGAATGTTATTGCGAGTCGATTCATATGCATATTGACTAATCTAGATTAAAAAGTGACCTTGACCTGGCCTGAGGTCAGTTCATTTGATTTTTACCTAATATAGTCATATTATACATTATTCAATCTGTGACGAGAGGAAGCGAATGGTACCCAAAAAATGATTCTAACCCAACTCTGTCAAACACTTGAGCCCAAAAACTCTTCTAAAAAATCTTACTTTCTTTGGCCTGTCATGACCTAAATATTGGCCTGAGCCAAAAAGTGACAGATATAGTTTCTTCATGAATAGGTGTGAGCTATAGCGTTGGATATATCCACCAGTGTTCGCTTTTTTCGCTATCCCGCATAGGGGCTGAGTTCGAGAGAGGTTGTTCAAACACCCCCTCCCACCAGGGTGAAGGTGGCTCGGAGGCCCATCGGGGCGTGGATTTAAGTGAGGTGACCTTGTTTGACCTTGCACTGGTGACCTGGCCTAGTGTGGCGGGGGGGGGGTAAAAAATCAGAAATAGTGAAAAAACGATGAGGTGAGAGGTAAACCCCTCAAACGGGGTGCTGCGCCTCGTCGTTTTTTGTTATTCTGAAAAAACAAGGGGGCCATCAATGAAAGTTAACACGCGCATTGACGGGGGCGGGCACCCGCCCCCTCGGGTTTTTCGGAGATAGTAGAAAAACGGCGGCTCTACGCGCCGCCGTACTTGCGCTTGGACTTTTCCTCCCTCATCATTTTTACAACTTCTGTGAAAATTTTAAGGTTAGGTCATCTCAGGTCAGGTCACCAGTACAGGTCAAGTGACCCGACCTCAAAAAAGTTTAAGATAGCATAAGTCGGAGCAGGGTGAACTTATCCGATTGAAACTCATATCACATAATGGCCCCACCGAGTTCTCTAACATATGTTCCGGTATTTTTGATATCGATGACCTAAGGTCAGGTACGAGGCATGACCTCTCCATTGGAAATACATGGGAAAAATGGTTTTTACGGAATAACTCAGTAACGGATGGTGATAGAGCATTTATTTTAGCTGAATTAGACTCGCCTGGGCTTTGCGGTTCTAATGATATGCATTTTGTATAATTTGACCCTGACCTGACCTCAGGTCAGGTCAAATCCTTGATTTGACTTCGCAAGGTCAAATTATATATCATTCGATTCGGCTTGCTAAGAGGATTCATATAGTTTAAGTCGTTTTGCTCTATCTTTACTTGTTCAGATGTAATGCCCGAAAAACTGAATTTTACATGTTATCCCTATGACGGGCATGTTTTGATCTCTCGTGACCTTAAATGTGACCTGACAAAAAAATGGTTCAAATGTTTTCGATGGAGAAGTGGATGGGCAGCCCAACACCGTTTACCGTTTTTCGCTACCTACCGTGGTTCTCGAGATCTTAAGGGGCGGGTACCCGCCCCCCGTCAATGCGAAGGTCGGCTCAGACCCCCGTCAATGCGCGTGTTAAGCCCATAATTCAAGCAGGCCACATCAGATGGTCCTGATCAGTGGTCCTATCCGAAGTTTGGCCAGCTTCAGGATCCAATCTCAATGTTGAGGGAATCTGTCTGATTTTGGGGCCAGTTCATAGTTTTGTGGGCCACTGAGCGCTTGGAATTTTCCTTCCTCCAAAATTGATCTTTTTTTTGCTCGCTAACGCATTTATAGATGTTTTTTAATAAATATATATACCTTACACCGTCGGGCCCCTAACGCACTTTCCGGGCCACCCTGTCAAGGTTACACCCCCTTTGGCAATTCCTGGGTCCGCCCCTGATGCTAGGTGCCGTCTTGACTTTTGCCCCTTTCGCCCAAGATACCTTCAGGGGCTGCCTTGGGTTGACCTTTCGCCCACCGTGCACTGTGGGCAGTGGTAGACGCTTTGTGGCTGGAAGTTTGAGAGCCGCTGTATTGAAGACTTTGTGGGGTAACCCTGCTGGTCGTTAGAATCGGTTTTACTTAAATTCCGTATACAAAATATTTTTATATAGTGACTTTTATCATAATTCATTATGTATATCAAGCAACAAACTTAAAATATTAAGCCTGAATAACCTGCGCATGCGCAGTACTTCCCTACGTGGCAGTATACAACTCACCGCGGAGGCAAGCTGAAAGGAAGAGGTGATCGTGGGTGCCGTTGGATGTATGTGTTGTTTTCCGCAATAGATCGTGCTTTGATCATGGTATCCTGCAGTAGGGAGTAAAATATCATATTTTTTAATCTCATTACGGCTTTTGAGCTGGGTACGGTGCTGGAAACTATCTCCATTTCCTGTGTGTTGTAAGTAGTCGAGTTCGTGCACGGCCTCACTCTGTATTGCTGACCACCTGTTTTCGTGGGGGAGATTGAGATGGCGGTCCGTGCTCCGAATAATAGCTAGTTACAATTCCAATGGTGGGGGCAATGACCCATAATTTGAAATTTTTTTAAAAATGGAAAAACATGTGGAGCACTACTCCTTATGCTGTCATGCTGTGGCAGGACAGTGCTGTATATTTGTACTGTAGGTGTTGCTGTATTTTCTAGGGCTCTGATGGTTTAACAGTATCTACCTACTGCAAAGAATGATCAATTTGCAACAACTAACTTTCAATTTTTTTCAGGAGGCTTCAGTAATTATTTATGCCCAGTTTGGTGCATATTGCATCTTGCATCAACCAGCATTCCCCTATTTTCAATTTGTTCTATGAAACTTGTCATCCTTGTGGATACTGATATTTGTGCTGACCTTTTTATTCTGAGCATGCTAATTATAGAAATGTTAAAAAAATTCCTGGGAATTTCCATATTATTCAGGGCCATATTACTCTGTCAGTTATGTGGTCTCACTCAAACACCTTTCTAATGTATGTGCACCACACCCAGTGAGAGATGTATTTGTTTTATCTCTGAAAGTCAAAGACATAGATCCTGTGAATACCAAGAATTAAAGATGTAGAAATTTCTAGTGGAATAGACTTAAAATAATTTGTGGCTTTATTATTAAAAAAATAGGCCAGCTCTTTTTAGTTTAGGACTATTTGTACATATCTTACAGTGGCTTGCAGTTTTTTGTGACCATAAGCACTAGGAAATGTGTGTTGAGTGTGTTAAAACATATGACAAGGGACTTAGAAAACATGATACAAATCATCATTTAAATATGACCTTACCTGACCTTACTTGGGTTCAGCAAGCCTTCAGCACTCCTACCCTACCAGGACCTAGGTCCCATGCGCAAGTTTGATAGCAATCAAACAGTGTCCCAGATTATATCTACAATCGTGATAGAGGTTTTGGCAATGGAAACCAGGTTTTGAATCCATTACCATTGGTACACGTCTGACAGGACCTGGCAGCATTTGGGAGCGTGATGGCAAATATTCTCCTTTTCTCCTTACAGTGTAAGGAGAAAGGGTAAAGGAGAGTAAACTGCAGAGTGTCAAGCTTACTTGCACAACTGGGTGAAGGGATATGCCAGTTGTGTGTTAGAAATGTAGCTACAATTTTAAATGGACAATTTTGGATATGTTACAGATGCATCATAATCCAGCTTAAGTTTCATAGAAACCACAATCAATAGTTAAGTCCAATAGATCCTGATCTTAAAGCTTGAGCTACACTACTCTTGTTTTGATTTTTCGCTTCTTTTGTTTTTCACTTTAAAGAACTTTTTCGTTTTTATCTACATTTTTTCACTTAGGTATTGGTCTTTGCGTTTTTTTGTTTTGTTCATTGTTTACTTTCACAACACATCTCTTTCTGGGTCATTTTACCAAATATCAATGCCACACTTACATTTGTATTTGGGAATTTGAGCTATATGAATAGCAAAAGCAAGATAAGGTCATTCATGGATAATTGTTTGATTCAGGGGAATGCAACAGGGGTGGGTGTCTCACTCTCATCCCAGCTTCCCCCGAACTAACCTGGTGCCACACACTGGACTGCGCTCCTCCCAGCAGGGACGGATCCATGATTTTCAAATGGGGGAGGGGCCGGCACTCGATCATAGCACACCATGGGACCAATCATCGGTGCAAGTTTTGGACGACACAAGTTAACGAGGGCGCCAATATTATAAGTGGAGTGCCCATACTTGCATTCGGGGTTGGTGGGAAGCGACCATTTCAATAGGTGCCACCAGCCTTTCAGGGGAGAGCACCATTGATACCTTCATGGGGCACCAATTGCTCCTTTGCCACCCCCCCCTCCCCACTTGGGTGTGCCTATTTCACCCAGTATGCCGAAGTCCAGGCAACTGCGACGTGATTTCACATCCCAAACATCATTAAGATATCAATGGATGTCATCTGAGAGCATCATCTGCCCATCTCATCCACACTTTTAGGTACTTCCTGTACATCAGACCTGCCCAGAAAACATCAAATTTTGAAATTCATAGGTGGATAGCCTTTATCCCGTGATTTGGTTCATTTCTCTTGCATGGGCAAGGTTTTACCGAAATTTTTCAATATTTAGGGGTTGCGCAAAATCGGCGGATATTATATGTTCGACAAAAAGACTCCTCACCAACTTGAGAACAAGTAGGCAGATTGGCGTGAATAGTATTTCTCTGCAACAATAAGACTTGAAAATAATTCTGGTCAAATGTCCAATGTCCTTGTCCAATTCATACCAATGGCGCAAACTTGTGCTCGGTGACGAAGAAAACGAAAGATACGTCCTTAAAAAAGAGGAGGCGTCATGTGGAATTGCGCAGTCTAGCTTGTATTCGGCCGGGTCGGGATTGCCTCAGGCCATGGAAACTAAGCCAGTGGCGCTCCCGCCCTGGTCAGCCGCGGCGAATCTCCTGTCTCGTCAACATTAAATTCCACTCCTCATCGCTCAGGTTCGACTGCCCCCATTGGCCAACGTGCTGTTTACCTACATGAGCGAACGCAACGTCGTTCTGAAATTTCCCTTACATAAGCGGGCGGAAGCGGGCGCTGTGGATTTTGCGCCATGGGGTAGTCTTACTCCTGTCCAAGGCTGCGGGTTTTTCAGTAGACTATGCCTTACTACAAAATGAGTAGGAAAACACGCTTCACAGTTTTGATTCAGCGCAGCCTCCACTGTTACCCTCTCATCTTCCACCGCACATGCTGCCCTCGAAGACAGCTGGGTGTGCACACGGGACGGACAGAGAGACCAGCTGCAGCTGGACGCCACGCATGTGACCGCTTATAACAGTTACGAGTTCGCCTGGCCGAGACCAATAACGATTACTATGACCCCTTGTTTCAAATTTCGCCCCAAAACGTTTCCGAATCCAAATACTTGACATTTTCCCGAGCGTTGACTAAAACGGGCACCGGTACACTGCGTCCTCAAAACAAGCTCACCGTCCACAAAACTAGCTCATCGTCCACAAAACTAGCTCACCGTCCACAGAACTAGTTCACCGTCCACAGAACTAGTTCACCGTCCACAAAACTAGCTCATCGTCCACAAAACTAGCTCACCGTCCACAGAACTAGTTCACCGGCCACAAAACTAGCTCATCGTCCACAGAACTAGCTCACCGTCCACAGAACTAGCTCACCGTCCACAAAACTAGTTCACCGTCCACAAAACTAGCTCATCGTCCACAGAACTAGCTCACCGTCCACAGAACTAGTTCACCGTCCTCAAACCTAGCTCACCGTCCACAGAACTAGCTCACCGTCCACAAACTAGCTTATCGTCCACAGAACTAGCTCACCGTCCACAGAACTAGCTCACCGTCCACAGAACTAGTTCACCGTCCACAAAACGAGCTCACCGTCCACAAAACTAGCTCACCGTCCACAGAAATAGTTCATCGTCCACAAAACTAGCTCATCGTCCTCAAAACAAGCTCACCGTCCACAAAACTAACTCATCGTCCACAGAACTAGCTCACCGTCCTCAAAACTAGCTCACCGTCCACAAAACGAGCTCACTGTCCACAAAACTAGTTCACCGTCCACAAAATCGACGGTCCGACCAATCGTAGCACGCGGCAAGGGCGGGCAGGGCAGTAAGGCCGCAAGTGTACCATACGTAATTGGATTTCACATTTGTGCTCGCGTGACAGGATAATCCTCGGGATTCGATTGACGAAGGTGTTCATTGGACATCTTAAGGCCCAGGTGACGGTAAAGGCAAAGTGGTCGCCCATTTAGCTGAAATTATGGTCATAGAATACTTCGATTCATGAACTGGCGCACTGCTCATGTTCAATTCGCCGGAAGAAATCGCACCGCTTGAAGGTGGATCAGCGTTATAATTGAGGGGTGTGGAATGCCAAGCAACGTAAACAATTTAAAAATTGCCCAATCACCACTTTTGGCCATTATTTCTATTTATGGCCTGGCGAATGGCCGTCTAATCACGTCAGTGTAGATTAACTCCTACAAACGCTGTCATTGAGGATTAAAGCATCACACAACAGCAAGCCATACAAGGACTTAACATGTAAGACAACAGAATAAGCATATCTCAGTACCTACTCTCTTGCAATGGGGATATGCAAAGATACACTACAGTAGAAGTAGCATAAGCAAAAATCTAGTATTACCCTCTTAACCCTCGCCCCACCGAGGGCCCATCGATGCTCCCCTAAGGCTTTTCCGGGATAGCAGAAAAACGACGAGGCGCAGCACCGCGGTTGAGGGCTCTACCTCTCACTGCATCATTTTCCCACGATCTATGACATTTTTTACCCCGGGTCACCCAAGGTCAGGGTCACCAGGCGAGGTCAACCAAGGTCACCTCACTTCAACTTTAGAGCTCTGTAAGAGCTACATTTCGAAGTCGATCGATTCGAAACTTCCTACACTTCATGAACCGTCCAGGGTCTACAAGGTGTAGATCCGGGATTTTTCGATTTCGTCACCTGAGGTCAGGTCACGAGGTGACCTCTCCCATTGTAAAGCTTGAAAAAGCTGTCTTATGATCTAAAAGTCACAAAAACGATTGAAAATGCTCAGCTTGGTCAGAAAAGCGTTTTTGGACACCCTTTCACGGATTCCAGGGGCCATATTTGCCCTTTGGCCTCTCCGAGGTCATTCAAGGTCACCAGGGGTCAAAAACAGTATTTTGACAATAACTTTTGACCTATATAAGCTAGAGCGCTGAATCAAACACCATCGTGTAAGTCTCGTCACTGGCTTTCGTTTTATATACGGCAAGGTCACCTTCTGACCTTTCGTGACCTCAGGTCATATTAGGTCACGAGGTGACCTCTGGAGGTCAAACCACTGGCGGGAGGTCCTTACGTTCCACATAGCGGAAAAAGTTCTGGCATTTTCCTATCCAATGTACTTTACCACATCTCAATATCTTTAATCGCATGCATAAGAGTTATGCCCAGTTTGCTTAAGCATTGCATATTTAAGTGAAAATAGCCTATCGTGACCTAATTTGACCTCTGGAGCTCAAACCATTGACCTGAGCGCTTAAACATGTGAAGTAATGTCTTACTGAATTCACGCGAGATTTCTAATGCACTTTGCAGATTTGCGCTAACCGCCCATATTTTCGGAGTTAGAGGGGGCCATCGATGCCCCCGTGGGGCGAAGATGGCGCCGGACCCCGGGTGGGGCGCGGGTTAATGCAAGATTCGGTTTGATATGTTTGTGCTGGAGTCGAATAAAAGTGTATGGTACCAGAATGCGATGGAGTGATGGAGTGAGATCTTGATGTTTGAATGAATAATTGAGAGGGAGCTCATTCAAAGTTTAGATATGTTCATTCAAACTAGAATTTCCCAAATTTTACATTGTATGAATCGGCCAGGCAGAAGGCTTCCGATGTTATTTTCATGGTTGCGCGCCGTTGGTCCGCATCTGCAGGCGTTGTGTGCCGTTGGTCTCATCTGCAGGCGTTGTGTGCCGTTGGTCCCATCTGCTCTAGGCGTTTTGTGCCGTTGGTCCCATCTGCTCTAGGCGTTTTGTGCCGTTGGTCCCATCTGCAGGCGTTGTGTGCCGTTGGTCCCATCTGCAGGCGTTGTGTGCCGTTGGTCCCATCTGCTCTAGGCGTTTTGTGCCGTTGGTCCCATCTGCTCTAGGCGTTTTGTGCCGTTGGTCCCATCTGCTCTAGGCGTTTTGTGCCATTGGTCCCATCTGCAGGCGTTGTGTGCCGTTGGTCCCATCTGCAGGCGTTGTGTGCCGTTGGTCCCATCTGCTTAGGCGTTTTGTGCCGTTGGTCCCATCTGCTTAGGCGTTGTGTGCCATTGTCTGCATCTGCAGGCGTTTTGTGCCGTTGGTCTCCTCTGCACTAGGCCTTTTGTGCCGTTGGTCCCATCTGCTTAGGCGTTGTGTGCCGTTGGTCCCATCTGCTAGGCGTTGTGTGCCATTGGTCCCATCTGCAGGCGTTGTGTGCCGTTGGTCCCATCTGCAGGCGTTGTGTGCCGTTGGTCCCATCTGCAGGTTGTGTGCCGTTGGTCCCATCTGCAGGCGTTGTGTGCCATTGTCTGCATCTGCAGGCGTTGTGTGCCATTGGTCCCTCTGCACTAGGCCTTGTGTGCCATTGTCTGCATCTGCACTAGGCCTTGTGTGCCATTGTCTCATCTGCAGGCGTTGTGTGCCATTGGTCTCCTCTGCACTAGGCCTTGTGTGCCATTGTCTGCATCTGCAGGCGTTGTGTGCCATTGGTCTCCTCTGCACTAGGCCTTGTGTGCCATTGTCTGCATCTGCAGGCGTTGTGTGCCATTGGTCCCCTCTGCACTAGGCCTTGTGTGCCATTGTCTGCATCTGCAGGCGTTGTGTGCCATTGGTCCCCTCTGCACTAGGCCTTGTGTGACGTTGCTCCCATCTGCAGGCGTTGTGTGCCGTTGGTCTCCTCTTCACTAGGCCTTGTGTGCCGTTGGTCCCATCTGCAGGCGTTGTGTGCTATTGGTCTCTTCTAGGCCTTGTGTGCCATTGTCTGCATCTGCAGGCGTTGTGTGCCATTGGTCTCCTCTGCACTAGGCCTTGTGTGCCATTGCTCCCATCTGCAGGCGTTGTGTGCCATTGGTCTCCTCTTCACTAGGCCTTGTGTGCCATTGGTCCCATCTGCAGGCGTTGTGTGCCGTTGGTCTCCTCTTCACTAGGCCTTGTGTGCCATTGGTCCCATCTGCTAGGCGTTGTGTGCCATTGGTCTCCTCTTCACTAGGCCTTGTGTGCCATTGGTCCCATCTGCTTAGGCGTTGTGTGCCATTGGTCCCATCTGCAGGCGTTGTGTGCCGTTGGTCCCATCTGCAGGCGTTGTGTGCCGTTGGTCCCATCTGCAGGTGTTGTGTGCCGTTGGTCCCATCTGCTAGGCGTTGTGTGCCGTTGGTCCCATCTGCTAGGCGTTTTGTGCCGTTGGTCCCATCTGCTCTAGGCGTTTTGTGCCGTTGGTCCCATCTGCTCTAGGCGTTGTGTGCCGTTGGTCTCATCTGCGGGAGTTGTGTGCCGTTGGTCTCCTCTTCACTAGGCCTTGTGTGCCATTGGTCCCATCTGCTCTAGGCGTTGTGTGCCGTTGGTCCCACCTGCAGGCGGAGCCGCTGACCGGCGCCGTGTTTCGGCAGTGCAGCGACATGCAGCAGCAGCCTCAGCGCTACCTGCCGCCGCAGCCGGCGCCCGGCCCCGGACTGCAGTTCCCGCCACAGCCCGGCCAGTTCCCGCCACAGCATGGTCAGTACCCGCCACAGCATAGTCAGTACCCGCCACAGCATGGTTAGTAAACGCCACAGCCCGGCCAGTTTCCGCCACAGCATGGCCAGTTCCCGCCACAGCATGGTTAGTTCCCGCCACAGCATGGTTAGTACCCGCCACAGCATGGTTAGTAAACGCCACAGCATGGTCAGTTCCCGCCACAGCATGGTTAGTAAACGCCACAGCATGGTTAGTAACCGCCACAGCATGGTCAGTACCCGCCACAGCATGACCAGTTCCCGCCACAGCATGGTCAGTACCCGCCACAGCATGGCCAGTTCCCGCCACAGCACGGTCAGTACCCGCCACAGCATAGTCAGTACCCGCCACAGCATGGTTAGTAAACGCCACAGCATGGTTAGTACCCGCCACAGCATGGTTAGTAAACACCACATCATGGTTAGTTCCCGCCACAGCATGGTTAGTACCCGCCACAGCATGGTTAGTAAACGCCACATCATGGTTAGTTCCCGCCACAGCATGGTTAGTACCCGCCACAGCATGGTTAGTTCCCGCCACAGCATGGTTAGTACCCGCCACAGCATGGTTAGTAAACACCACATCATGGTTAGTTCCCGCCACAGCATGGTTAGTACCCGCCACAGCATGGTTAGTAAACGCCACAGCATGGTCAGTTCCCGCCACAGCATGGTTAGTACCCGCCACAGCATGGTTAGTAAACGCCACATCATGGTTAGTTCCCGCCACAGCATGGTTAGTACCCGCCACAGCATGGTTAGTAAACGCCACAGCATGGTCAGTTCCCGCCACAGCATGGTTAGTAAACGCCACAGCATGGTTAGTAACTGCCACAGCATGGTTAGTACCCGCCACAGCATGGTTAGTAAACACCACATCATGGTTAGTTACCGCCACAGCATGGTTAGTACCCGCCACAGCATGGTTAGTAAACGCCACATCATGGTTAGTACCCGCCACAGCATGGTTAGTAAACGCCACATCATGGTTAGTTCCCGCCACAGCATGGTTAGTACCCGCCACAGCATGGTTAGTAAACACCACATCATGGTTAGTTCCCGCCACAGCATGGTTAGTACCCGCCACAGCATGGTTAGTAAACGCCACAGCATGGTCAGCCCGCCACAGCATGGTTAGTACCCGCCACAGCATGGTTAGTAAACGCCACATCATGGTTAGTTCCCGCCACAGCATGGTTAGTACCCGCCACAGCATGGTTAGTAAACGCCACAGCATGGTTAGTAAATGCCACAGCATGGTTAGTAACTGCCACAGCATGGTCAGTACCCGCCACAGCATGGTTAGTAAACGCCACAGCATGGTTAGTAACCACCACAGCATGGTCAGTACCCGCCACAGCATGACCAGTTCCTGCCACAGCATGGTCAGTACCCGCCACAGCATGACCAGTTCCCGCCACAGCATGACCAGTTCTTCAGCACAGCACGTCCAGACTGTTCAGGCGTCAATAACAGCTCAGCTGTTAGTTGAGTTAACCTGTTAGTAGCTCGGCTATGAGTGTTAAATGTATGGGGCGTCTGCCTACGAGGAATGAGCAGAAGAAACGCCCACCTATGTACCCGCGTACTGTCGGTTGCCCGCCACTTCCACAGAATGGCTGTCAGAGCCACAGATAACCCTGGGACGTGTTGCGGAGCGTGGCTGTAGGCGCTGGGACGTGTTGTGGAGCGTGGCTGTAGGCGCTGGGACGTGTTGCGGAGCGTGGCTGTAGGCGCTGGGATGTGTTGTGGAGCGTGGCTGTAGGCGCTGGGACGTGTTGTGGAGCGTGGCTGTAGGCGCTGGGACGTGTTGCGGAGCGTGGCTGTAGGCGCTGGGACGTGTTGTGGAGCGTGGCTGTAGGCGCTGGGACGTGTTGCGGAGCGTGGCTGTAGGCGCTGGGACGTGTTGCGGAGCGTGGCTGTAGGCGCTGGGACGTGTTGCGGAGCGTGGCTGTAGGCGCTGGGACGTGTTGTGGAGCGTGGCTGTAGGCGCTGGGACGTGTTGCGGAGCGTGGCTGTAGGCGCTGGGACCTGTTGCGGAGCGTGGCTGTAGGCGCTGGGACGTGTTGCGGAGCGTGGCTGTAGGCGCTGGGACGTGTTGCGGAGCGTGGCTGAGGTCTGGCAACCCTGTGGCGGGGCTGCTGTTCCGCTGTTTGTGCTTGTGCCGTCTGACTCTGCCGTGTGCTCGTAGTGGGTTCTGTTTTCCTCATGTTTGTGCTTGAGTCTGAACAGCTGTAGTCATCAGAATATTGTTCGTCTACCGAGCCGAGACTTTTCACGACTTAAATTATGTATTCCAGGTTTTTTAAAAGGATTTTCACTACGTGGTTACATTCCGAGATGGGACTGGTACTGGAAACAACATACGGAAAGAAAAAATATTTTTGGGTAGTTATGATTAACTTTTCGCCATGCTCATTGCATTGATGAGAACTTGTAGTGAACTTATGACTATGATTTATTCATTTTATAATTAATGGCGTCGACGATAACCTCACTTCTCGCCAGTGGCCTGGTTTAGTCATCGCAGTTGGGTTTTACCCGACGCCGCTGGCCGGCCTGTGTGCGCCCTGTCTAACGTGTGTGCACCGTGTCCGCTGCTGCAGGTGCGATCCGGCCGGGACTGGCGCCGATGCCGGGAACAGCGGCGCCGCCCAGCCCGGCGGGCCTGCCTCACCAGATGGCGGCCGTCAGTCTCTCCTCCCAGCCCGTGGTGAGTCACCGGCCCCTGTACCCTCCTGTACCGCCGCTGGTCGTGCCAGGGCACCTCTGAACGGGACGGCGCACTGCGGCCGCAGAAGACTGCGCAGCCACTCTGAACGGGGTGAACTCGGATCATGTGCCCTCCTCCCCCACTGGTCGGCAATCCTGGATCCGCCTATGCCCAGATTCCTGTTCAACATGAAGCCAGGTGTTTGATTGCTATGCTTTGCGTGGCTATTTTAAAATATAAAACATCGTCACTAAACTGTCAATGGTGCGCCCCATTCGGGTGCTCTAAGAGCGAGTCTATGTTTTGGGCCAGATCGAGGGCTGCATTCTGCAAACTGTAAATACTTGCTTTGCTTACGTCAGTAGTCGTAAGAACTAAAACAATTTTGTTTTTAACGCCGAAAGCTACTTCAAAAATTGTGGTTTCCTCACTCGGATTTATGCCAACCGTAAGCAGTACTTTTTGGAACTCAGTTCAACACTCTCCCTGAAGTTGTCTGCTGGCTCTGGTGGTGCGGGTCGGTAGCTGAGTTTGCCCGTTCTGCCGACAGATGTCACCGGCGGTGGTGAAGCCGCCGCAGCCCCGGCCGTCTCCGCCGGCTCCGAACGGTGTCGGAGTGGCGCCGCCCGCCGGGTGAGTCCCCGCCACACACCGGGTCAAAACACCGCTCCCGAGACTGTAGGTAACCGTCAGAGCCGTACTGACCGTCCCCGCCACACACCGGGTCAAAACACCGCTCCCGAGACTGTAGGTAACCGTCAGAGCGGTACTGACCGTCCCCGCCACACACCGGGTCAAAACACCGCTCCCGAGACTGGAGGTAACCGTCAGAGCGGTACTGACCGTCCCCGCCACACACCGGGTCAAAACACCGCTCCCGAGACTGTAGGTAACCGTCAGAGCGGTACTGACCGTCCCCGCCACACACCGGGTCAAAACACCGCTCCCGAGACTGGAGGTAACCGTCAGAGCCGTACTGACCGCCGGGTGGGTCCCCGCCACACACCGGGTCAAACACCGCTCCCGAGACTGTAGGTAACCGTCAGAGCCGTACTGACCGCCGGGTGAGTCCCCGCCACACACCGGGTCAAAACACCGCTCCCGAGACTGTAGGTAACCGTCAGAGCCGTACTGACCGCCGGATGAGTCCCCGCCACACACCGGGTCAAAACACCGCTCCCGAGACTGTAGGTAACCGTCAGAGCCGTACTGACCGCCGGGTGAGTACCCGCCACACACCGGGTCAAAACACCGCTCCCGGGACTGTAGGTAACCGTCAGAGCCGTACTGACCGCCGGGTGAGTCCCCGCCACACACCGGGTCAAAACACCGCTCCCGGGACTGTAGGTAACAGTCAGAGCCGTACTGACCGCCGGGTGAGTCCCCGCCACACACCGGGTCAAAACACCGCTCCCGAGACTGTAGGTAACCGTCAGAGCCGTACTGACCGCCGGGTGAGTCCCCGCCACACACCGGGTCAAAACACCGCTCCCGAGACTGTAGGTAACCGTCAGAGCCGTACTGACCGCCGGGTGAGTCCCCGCCACACACCGGGTCAAAACACCGCTCCCGAGACTGTAGGTAACCAGTCGGATGACCATGATCTGCCTACAGGAGGACGCAGGGTGGGATAGTGTCCCCAGCCGTGACTGACCACTCACTCAGCAATGTTCTCACCGGAATTCCCCTGCCTGACACTCACGCGGCTGTACACTGGAAGAAGCCGGGAGTCGCTGGATGTGGTCCGCCGGCTGTGTGCTGCGGTTGTCTTCTGTGTGGTTCGACTGTCTTCTGTGTGGTTCGACTGTCTTCTGTGTGGTTCGACTGTCTTCTGTGTGGTTCGACTGTCTTCTGTGTGGTTCGACTGTCTTCTGTGTGGTTCTACTGTCTTCTGTGTGGTTCGACTGTCTTCTGTGTGGTTCGACTGTCTTCTGTGTGGTTCGACTGTCTTCTGTGTGGTTCGACTGTCTTCTGTGTGGTTCTACTGTCTTCTGTGTGGTTCACTCACGCAGAATCTCAGCGGTTCGGCGTGAAACTGGGGGGGGGGGTTCTGCTGTCTGTTTCAGAGGTGCCCTGCTGCCTGTTTGAGAGTTGCTCTGCTGTCCGTTTCAGAGGTCCTCTGCCGCCTGTCTGAGAGGTGCCCTGCCGTCTGTTTCAGGCCGGTGCAGTCCAACGGAGCGGCTCCGTCGCCGGGCCTGTCTAGCCTTCAGCAGCGGTACCCGGCGGCCTCCCTGCCCTCGCAGCACCGACCACCCCAGCCTGGTATACCTCCGGCATCAATTCCCGGTATGCCACCGCATCAATGCCCGGTATGCCACCGGCATCAATGCCCGGTATGCCACCGGCATCAATGCCCGGTATGCCACCGGCATCAATGCCCGGTATGCGACCGGCATCAATGCCTGGTATACCTCCGGCATCAATGCCCGGCATGCCACCGCATCAATGCCTGGTATGCCACCGGCATCAATGCCTGGTATACCTCCGGCATCAATGCCCGGCATGCCACCGGCATCAATGCCTGGTATGTCACCGGCATCAATGCCCGGTATGCCGCCGGCATCAACGCCTGGAGCGGGAGGAATGATGCCGGGCGGTGGTCCGCCCGGATCCATGCACGGTGCCTTCCGCCCCGGTCTGCCCGGCCAACCACCTCTGCACTCACCCGCATCCGTGCCTTCACCAGGCTATCCAGGAGGGCCTCCTGTGCCAGGAGGTGCTCCCATGCCGGGAGGACCTCCCATGCCGGGAGGACCTCCCATGCCTGGAGGGCCTCCCATGCTAGGTGGGCCTCCCATGCCAGGAGGTGCTCCCATGCCAGGAGGGTCTCCCATGCCAGGAGGACATTCCATGTCAGGTGGGCCTCCCATGCCAGGTGGTGTCCCAATGCCAGGCGGGCCTCCCATGCCAGGTGGTGTGCCAATGCCAGGCGGGCCTCCCATGCCAGGTGGTGTCCCTATGCCAGGCGGGCCTCCCATGCCCGGCGCACCGCCCGCTGGCCCTGGGGCCGCCTACCCGCCGCCGCCGGGCGCCTACGGGCAGATGCCAGGCATGTCGCCTCGGCCGGGCATGGGCGCGCACATGCCCGCCCCTGCGGGACAGATGGGCGCGCGGAAGCTGGACCCGGACCAAATGCCGTCCCCGGTGAGTGTGGCCACTCGCTCTGGCGAACGGCTCACAAATCGGTTGCTATTTTTATGATCGCTGTTTTTATTTCTTATCGCGTTGGTTTTGTGATTCCTTTGTGTGACTATTTTTTTGTCTAAAGACTGCATATAAGTAATTGCGGAAATTCGTCCGAAAAATCCACGCGTGTGTTTATATGATGACTGGTGAGAAGTAGGGTGATGTTTGGGACGGAGCCTTGACGCCGCTGGGTGTGCGTGTGTGTGTTGCGCAGATTCAGGTGATGGCCGACGACCAGGCCAGCCGGTCAGGCCAGTTCGTGACCAACCTGAAGGGCCAGGTGCCGCCGCTGACCACCACCGAGTTCTCCGTGGTCGACCAGGGCAACGCCAGTCCGCGCCTCATCCGCAGCTCCATGTACAACGTGCCCGCCGCGCCCGACATGCTCAAACAGGTGAGCCGCGCCCGACATGCTCAAACAGGTGAGCCGCGCCCGACATGCTCAAACAGGTGAGCCGCGCCCGACATGCTCAAACAGGTGAGCCGCGCCCGACATGCTCAAACAGATGAGCCGCGCCCGACATGCTCAAACAGGTGAGCCGCGCCCAACATGCTCAAACAGGTGAGCGGCGCCCACCCGCGCTGCCTGCGAGTCTGGCTGTTTCGGACTAGTTCTTTGGTGTTGAATTGAAGAGATGGGTTTGACGACACATGTTGCTCCCTGTCCCACCACTCCGGTGCTCTGTCGTTCTTGTCTCCAGTCAAGTCCACGCTCGACAAGCCCCACCCCCTCCCTTACCAACTGCCTCCACCCAGTCTCCCCCATCCCAGGAAAAGTCCGCTCGGTTTCTTTGGCCAGCAGCATCTCTTTGGCTCATTAAAGGCAAGGCCGCATGACCTCCACGACGTAGGCAAGGTCAACGGCACCTCGTTGTTCTTTCCCCGCTCCCACACCCTTCGTTGTTCTTCCCCCGCTCCCACACCCCGTTGTTCTCTCCTCTCTCCCACCCCCCCGTTGTTCTTTCCCCGCTCCCACGCCTCTCTGTTCTTTCCCCGCTCCCATACCTCGTTGTTCTCTCCCCGCTCCCACACCCCGTTTTTCTCTCCTCTCTCTCACCCCCCGTTTTTGTCTCCCCGCTCCCACACCTCTCTGTTCTCCCCCGCTGCCGCTGTGAGCCGCCTGACCCCTGACCTCTAGCGTCGCCTGTCTGTGACCCCCAGACCAGTATCCCGCTGGCGCTGTGAGCCGCCTGACCCCTGACCTCTAGCGTCGCCTGTCTGTGACCCCCAGACCACTATCCCGCTGGCGCTGAGTATCTCGCCTCTGGCCGAGCTGCCCGAGGGGGAGCGGCCCCCGCCGGTGGTCGACCTGGGGGAGCTGGGACCCGTGCGCTGCATCCGCTGCAAGGCCTACATGTGCCCCTTCATGAGCTTCATCGACGGAGGCAGGCGCTTCAGCTGTCCCTTCTGCAAGGCCAACACCGACGGTGAGACTGCAGTTCACTGGTAGCGGGCCGGGCAGACGGTCGGTGGTGTAGTGACAAGTCGGTAATTCAGTCAATGAGCTACCGATGCCTATAGTGCCTTATGGCGGCCCCGGTAGCTCAGGTGGTAGAGCGTTGGGCTCCGGTCCCCTCGGAGTGCTCAGTTGGTGGAGCGTTGGGCTCCGGTCCCCTGCTCAGAAGCATGCAGTGGCAGTGCATGTCCAGGCTTGGGATCGGTTCCCCTGAGACGCTCCGGCGCTCAATAGTTTACCCGACGTACAGGTCGGCTGGCAACTGACTGGTGAGAGGGTGACCTGAGCGGGGCGGCCGTCCCTGTGCTTTGTGGGACGTTAAACTTTGGCTTCTAAATCAACCCTTCATTGTGGGTGTTGCTCGTTCGGGTGGTGGGGTCTTCGTGACAAGTCCATTGATGACTAGTGAGACTTCGACAGAGTTCGAAAAAATCGAACTTGCAACATTTTGGACAACAATTCATAAAGAAAAAACGCAGTGGTATGGCCGGACCAAAATGTCAGCTTTCTAATACGTCTTTTTCGGTGCAAGGCCAGCTGGTCACGACAGCGTGCAACAGTGCCCTGTGAGCCGTGGGTGTGGCAGTTCCACAACCAGCTAACGTGCGGTGCGGCGCAGTCCCGCAGGAGTACTTCCAGCACCTGGACCACACCGGACAGCGACTGGACAAGTACGACCGGCCGGAGCTCTGCCTCGGCGCCTACGAGTTCGTCTGTACCCGCGAGTACTGCAGGGTACGTTCTGACAGGGGTCTGTACCCGCGAGTACTGCAGGGGTCTGGGTGACGCAGTCAGTTAGCGCGCGCACTCGGCTCGGCCTTAGACATTCCTTATGTACGGGGTGTCGTGGGTTCGAGCCCACCCAGAGGCAGGTTTTGGCTCCCTGCCCCAGCTCAAGGCTAGCTTACCCCCTTCCTCCTCGGACGCCATATGACATCAGCAGCTGGTGGGTCGTCAAACCTCAAAAAGTTATTCGTGTAAACAATGTTTCAACTAAACTTAAAAAGGCGCTAAGCTTTTTCATATAGTATGTATAATCTTTCTTCGCTAAGATGGGTGCATAGAGCCAATTTCACAGATGCAATTTCAGCGACTGCTCCCCGTCGACAGAACAACACGTTCCCGAAGCCGCCGGCCTACATATTCGTCATCGACGTCTCCTACAACAACGTCAAGTCGGGCCTGGTGCACCTGCTCTGTAGCAACATGAAGGAGGTGAGGCACTGTCTGGGACTAAACCGGGGCTCCACACACCGGGGCCCACACACCAGGACTCACACCGGGGCCCGTACTGGGATACTTGTACAGGGGCTCAACCGGGACTCCACACACCGGGACTCAACACACCAGGGCCCACACACCGGGACCTCACACCGGGACTCACACCGGGACTCACACCGGGACTCAACACACCAGGCCCCCCCACCGGGACTCACACCGGGACTCACACCGGGACTCAACACACCAGGACTCACACCGGGGCCCACACACCGGGACTCACACCAGGACTCAACCGGGACTCCACACACCGGGACTCTCACCGGGACTCAACACACCAGGACTCACACCGGGTCCCGTACTGGGATACTTGTACAGGGGCTGAACCGGGACTCCACACACCGAGACTCACACTGGGACCCACACACCAGAACTCACCCCGGTACCCACGCTTAGCCTCCAAACGCCGGGATACCTTCACTGGGACACCCTCTGGGACTCCCAGCGGGACTTGATCCCGAGCGTGGGGCCCAAACCAGTGTGCCTGGCGGCTGCTGTGGTATTTATTTGCTGTGTGCCCTTCTCGTGTGCTGTGTTTAAGGCCTCAGTGTCGCTGCGTGATGAAAGCTGTTGGTACTGGTCGAATTTCGCGGCAGCTGCTGGTCACTCCAGCTATAACGCTGTGTTGTGATAAGTACCGGTACTTGTCAGATTCTGCGGCAGCTGCCGGTGGACGTGGGACAGTCCAGCTCTAAAGTCAAGGTCGGCTTCATCACCTACAGTCATGTGGTGCACTTCTTCAACGTGAAGGTGAGGTTCGCCCGGCCCTCGCACGGGCTCTGAGTCCAGTTAGGCTAAATGCCTGCACGGCTTCGCCAACTCTCACCCTGACATAGGTTCCGTGACGAAAATGCAATCCAGATCCGATTGTCGATCAGGATACAGCGTGGAGTAATCGAGTGCAATTTCCCCAGCACTTAAGCTATAGTGCTGGGGAAATGGCTTTATGAACTCGACGACCCCCATGATGTATCCTGATCCACAGTTTGATCCGGACCGAGTTGAAGCCATGGAACCGCAGCCCTTGTTGGGAAGTATTGGGGGATGAGATCAGCGTATTCAGAGGCTCTGCCGGAGCCGGGATCTGCGTCTCAGAGTGCAGGTGCTCCCCTGGTTGAGCGTCCTTATCCCGCACTGCTCGGCAATAGGTGTGTAGTCGGCAGCAGGTGATAGCTGGTCCCCTGCTGTCACAGTGTCTCCGGTCTGCCCGTCACCGGGGCCAGCGTTTCCTATGGGAGAGGGGGCAGAACCCCTGTCTCTATCACCTATCTTCGAATGTCTGAGCCTTACGTGGTATCTGATCATTTTTACATGGCAGGCATTAGTAAATTCATTTTGTGGACCTCAGCCCGGATTTATACTTGTGTAGTGCTCCCTCTGAACTGAGCGGTGGCTGGGCTGTAGCGCGGGTTGTGCCGCCCCCGTACTGAGACTTCCCCTCAGTATAGGCGGAATCGGCCGTCGCCCTCTGCCTGTGGCCCTGGAATGTCAATAACTTTGCTGTTGAGGTGCCAGGAGCCGCCGTCCCGTCCAAGGCTGCTGCCAGCTCCTCTGGAAACTGGGACTGCGCATCGCACAGCTGAAAATGCCCGGCAGATCCTGGGGCCTCAGATGCCCGGCAGATTTCAGAACCCGGCCGGCCGGCAGAACCCGGCAGATGCCCGGCCGTATTCAGAACACTGCGGGTTGTCCGGGGCAGTGTTTAGAACAATACGGGATGTCCGAGACAGTGTTTAGAGCAGTGCGGGTTGTCCGGCAGGCGTGTTTGAGACAGCGCGGGTTGTCCGGCAGGCGTGTCTGAGACAGTGCGGGCGTGTCTGAGACAGTGCGGGTTGTCCGGCAGGCGTATTTGAGACAGTGCAGGCGTGTCTGAGACAGTGCGGGTTGTCCGGAAGGCGTGTCTGAGACAGTGCAGGCGTGTCTGGGACAGTGCGGGTTGTCCGGCAGGCGTGTCTGAGACAGTGCCGGCGTGTCTGAGACAGTGCGGGTTGTCCGGCAGGCGTATTTGAGACAGTGCAGGCGTGTCTGAGACAGTGCGGGTTGTCCGGAAGGCGTGTCTGAGACAGTGCAGGCGTGTCTGAGACAGTGCGGGTTGTCCGGAAGGCGTGTCTGAGACAGTGCAGGCGTGTCTGGGACAGTGCGGGTTGTCCGGCAGGCGTGTCTGAGACAGTGCCGGCGTGTCTGAGACAGTGCGGTGTGTCCGGCAGGCGTGTCTGGGACAGTGCAGGTTGTCCGGAAGGCGTGTCTGAGACAGTGCAGGCGTGTCTGGAGGCAGTGCGGGTTGTCCGGCAGGCGTGTTTGAGACAGTGCAGGCGTGTCTGAGACAGTGCGGTGTGTCCGGCAGGCGTGTCTGGGACAGTGCAGGTTGTCCGGAAGGCGTGTCTGAGACAGTGCCGGCGTGTCTGAGACAGTGCGGGTTGTCCGGCAGGCGTGTTTGAGGCAGTGCAGGCGTGTCTGAGACAGTGCGGTGTGTCCGGCAGGCGTGTCTGGGACAGTGCAGGTTGTCCGGAAGGCGTGTCTGAGACAGTGCAGGCGTGTCTGAGGCAGTGCGGGTTGTCCGGCAGGCGTGTTTGAGACAGTGCAGGCGTGTCTGAGACAGTGCGGGTTGTCCGGCAGGCGTATTTGAGACAGTGCAGGCGTGTCTGAGACAGTGCGGGTTGTCCGGCAGGCGTATTTGAGACAGTGCAGGCGTGTCTGAGACAGTGCGGGTTGTCCGGCAGGCGTATTTGAGACAGTGCAGGCGTGTCTGAGACAGTGCGGGTTGTCCGGCAGGCGTGTCTGAGACAGTGCAGGCGTGTCTGAGGCAGTGCGGGTTGTCCGGAAGGCGTGTCTGAGACAGTGCGGTGTGTCCGGCAGGCGTGTCTGGCGCAGCCGCAGATGCTGGTGGTGGGGGACGTGCAGGACATGTTCGTGCCGCTGGTGGACGGCCTGCTGGTGGACGCCGGCGAGGCGGAGGCGGTGATCGACAGCCTGCTGGAGCAGCTGCCGCTGCTGTTCGCCGACACCCGGGAGACGGAGCTGGTGCTGGGCCCGGCCATACAGGCCGGCATGGAGGCGCTCAAGGTGGGGCCCGCCTCCGCCCTGCACCGCCGTCTACGGCTGCTGGGGGTCCGCCCTGTTCTGTGGTAGAGGGAACCGGTCCTGGTGGAAACTGGGAAACATCCGAGTCTGAGCCAAAATCGACTGGACTGGCAGTTGGCAGGCCAGAATTTGTGGACTCGCCTCGGACGTAATGGTAGCTCTACGTATTACATATGTTGTAGTATATTATTTTGACCAGGTCTTGAATGTCGGGTGAACACAAATGTGCGTATAAATATTTCGTTCATCGAGGTAACATATTTACATTTTCCCATAAATGATGCTCGATTAATAATACCAGGATTCCTGAAGAAAACGTCAATACTTTGTCGGATGGGTAATTCGATCCAAAAATTTTGGGATAACGAGGTGCGGTATAGATCGAATGAGATCGGAAATCGGTTCGGAAACACCGATACTTGCCATCACTATCTAGTGTTGTGTGTGCAGGCGGCGGACTGCTCCGGCCGGCTGTTTGTGTTCCACTCCTCGCTCCCCATCGGAGAGGCGCCCGGCAAGCTGAAGAACAGGGACGACAGGAAGGTGCTGGGCTCCGAGAAGGAGAAGCACGTGCTCAGTGAGTGTACGGGGAGCCTGCGACGCCCCCGGACCCGAACACCGCCGCTGACGGCACTGGGCTGCCGGGTCCTTATTCACTGATGCGGCTATTTATGTGATCCGTGCCTTATCCGGTGCTCTGGGTATCTCTGTGCTTAGTGTCTTATTTTCAATGCAGTATTTGTTGTCGTGTTCAGCACTGTTTATTGTCGTACTGAGTGCCGTACTCTTGTTGCTGTGTGTATTGCTATATGCTCATTGCCGTGACCAGCGGTATATTTAGTGGTATGTTGAGTGTACGGCTGAGCGCGGCCCGTCAGCGTCTCTGCGCCGTATGTTGAGCCTCCCCGTGTCGGTAGCGCCGCAGACCCAGTTCTACAACAACCTGGGCCAGGAGTGCGTGCAGGCCGGCTGCTCGGTCTCCCTCTTCCTGCTCAACAACGCCTACGTGGACCTGGCCACCGTCGGCCAGGTGGTACGGCTCACCGGAGGCGAGGTCCACAAGTACACCTACTTCCAGGTCAGACCGCAACTCTGTACTTAGCGACAGCGCAGTGGCTTATGTGATGGTTCTACTGCCTGCGGCGCTGGGCCACCCAGTACAGCAGCGCGTCATTGGCTGTGCTGTAGCGCTGTGGTGGGGCGCCCCAGGCGGACCGGGACGGACCGTGCTGTATCGCTGTGGTGGGGCGCCCCAGGCGGACCGGGACGGACCGCGCTGTAACGCTGTGGTACGGGGCCCCAGGCGGACCGGGACGGACCTCGCCTGCTGCGGGACCTCGGGCGCGCGGTGCGTGCTCCGGCCGGACTGGACGCCATCATGAGAGTACGGACCTCGACGGGCGTGCGGCCGGTGGACTTCCACGGACACTTCTTCATGTCCAACACCACCGACATGGAGCTGGCGGGGATCGACGCCAACCAGGTCAGTCCCCAGCAGTCAACTCACGCAGACTCTGCATACCCCTACTCCTCCAGGCAAGACCTTTTGACGCCATTTGTAACGTTGTATAATGCTCTGGTTGAGTGCGTCCCCTCCCCCTCACCAGTTTGCACTGCGTAGTTTATGGACTACCCGCAATGACAGACACTCGCTAATGGCAGACACCTGCTGATGGCAGACCCTCAGCTGGCACTCAGCTGGGTGTTCCCTCAGGCGGTGACGGTGCAGTAATGAGCGGGCTCCCCCTCAGGCGGTGGAGTAATGAGCGGGCTCCCCCTCAGGGGTGCGGTGGAGTAATGAGCGGGCTCCCCCTCAGGCGGTGGAGTAATGAGCGGGCTCCCCCTCAGGCGGTGGAGTAATGAGCGGGCTCCCCCTCAGGCGGTGACGGTGGAGTTGAAGCACGACGACAAGCTGACTGAGGAGGACGGCGTGTACATCCAGGCGGCGCTGCTGTACACGGCGGTCAGCGGACAGCGCCGTCTGCGGGTCATCAACCTCAGCCTCAGCGTCTGCCAGCAGATGGCCGATATGTACCGCAGCTGCGAGCTCGACACCATCTCCAACCTCATGCTCAAGCAGGGTCAGTGCGGCCTCAGGCCGCTCAACTGGCACGTCCTCACAGAGCAAGGCTTTTCGTTCGCAGTGTCAATAAGAAAGAAAACAAGGGCAATAAAGCACGCGTGACGGAGAAATTGTGTTGAAACGCTTCACACTCAGCGTGTGGGACATCCAATCACCGGCTCTCAAAACTCTTAACAGGCCGTGCTTCAGTCCGGGAACGACTAGCGGAGTAGCAGTCAGGTGGAAGGGCGTTATAGTGGGCTGCACATTCGGAGTTCGGTCTGGGCTTTGCGGCGTTTATCTTGGCGCGTGGGCGACGCAGCTCACTCGGTTGACGAGTGTCTGGGTGATGGCAGATGCCTGCGGATATTGATTAAGGGGTCAGTGTCAGCGCTCACTGCATAGCTAGCAAACAGCTGCAGGCACCCGGCGACCGGCAGAAACCGGGCCCTGTGGTGGCTGCGACTCCGAATTTCAACTCGTCGGAGTATGGCCGGACGGGAAGGGAATGTGGCTCCTTCATAATGGGATTCTAACTGGGATGGCCATATGAAAGTGCATACCGAGAAAACACCTGATCGATATTTAATTTGCCTCAGAATGTATCGTTCGCGGAGAAAAGGGGTAAAAATGCACTGCTTACCAGCCCATGCTCCCCGGATAGTCACGTGATAGTAGGAGGTGAACTTGCGAGCGTGACGTAATGCTGAGACACGCTGCCTGGACAAATAGTTCTTGCTTGGACATCATTGAAACCTACGTGCTAAACGTGTCCTTGGTTCTGGCTACTATAAATGGGAATGAAATTCTTCGATGGCTAGTTGCAGAAAATGCCCTAATATATCCAGAAAACTAGTCGGAATCGATCCGTGTCAGTTTGGTTCCTATTGATGGCCTGTTGTAGCTAAATATGTTAGGTTATATTATATAATATATAAGGAGTTGGGTTGAATAAGGAGCTAGGTTATATTGGACAACTTAAGTCCAAAAATTTGAAAGCCACATTTTGTTTCCACCTTCAATCACGCAGAACAAAAATACTGCCCCTTTGTCGTACAACTTTGGACTGGCCTCAGTATCGTCCATAATTGCGCGGCTGCCTGAGTGGGTGCAGCGTGCAGTATGTGACGGTGTGTGACGGGTGTATGTGACGGTGTGTGACGGGTGTATGTGACGGGGTGTGACGGGTGTATGTGACGGTGTGTGACGGGTGTATGTGACGGTGTGTGACGGGCGTATGTGACGGTGTGTGACGGGTGTATGTGACGGTGTGTGAAGGGTGTATGTGACGGTGTGTGAAGGGTGTAAGTGACGGTGTGTGACGGGTGTATGTGACGGTGTGTGACGGGTGTATGTGACGGTGTGTGACGGGTGTATGTGACGGGGTGTGAC
>JAOTON010002045.1:140000-195770 GCA_034440635.1 Lepas anatifera
CAGCTGACGGTACTGTTCTGTTTACAGCTGACGTACTGTTCTGTTTACAGTGACGGCACTGTTCTGTTTACAGCTGACGGTGGTGTTCTGTTTACAGCTGACGGTACTGTTCTGTTTACAGCTGACGGTGGTGAGGCAGCGCGATAAGCTGGAGCCGGTGCTGAAGCATTTCCTGGTGGAGGACAAAGGTAGCGACGGTGGCGCCTCATATGTCGACTACCTGTGCCACCTGCATAAGGAGATCCGCGCTCTGCTCACCTGAGCTGCAAAAGAACCACAGAATTGTCAGTCAACACTGACCCCTATACATCTATATAGTGCGTGCGCGCGTGTGGAGCGGGCAGGGGCGGCTGTGAGCCGCGCAGCCGCCGGGCGTGACCGGCCGAGTGAGAGGTACGAGTGCAGCGGCGACGAGAGAGGGTGGGGGTCTGTCTATCCCAGCTGAGAGTCCGCGCCCGTCCGCAGCGCGCCGCCTTCAGTCTCGTTATTTCCGGCGCGGGT
Source organism: Lepas anatifera (assembly GCA_034440635.1). NCBI lineage: Eukaryota > Metazoa > Arthropoda > Thecostraca > Lepadidae > Lepas > Lepas anatifera. The sequence continues at coordinate 140,502 of JAOTON010002045.1, forward strand.
ATGTTTACGGAGCCGTTGATGCGCGGAGTCAGCCTTCCAACAAGTGCGGCGTGGTGTAGATGTCGCCGGCGCGACAGGTATAGGTGGCGCTGGGTGCGGCCGTTCCCGGCGCCTGGCGGAGCAGCGTCAGCGCGGTGGACGGGGATGAGTGATGGGGATACGAGGAGAGGCAGTGGCGCCCGCGGTGCCTGGATTGGCTGAAGAGTATCGCTGTTTTGCAAATAAAGTTATCCAGTCGACCGCGGGAGTTTGTGTTGTGGCGAGGACCTCCATGTCAAGGGGTGCACTGATTACTGCATGCCAAAGGCTGGTTCTGCAAACATTGGTACCGTACAGTCGGTTCAAATAACACAAGTACTCAAAATAAACAAAGGTTGATATTGGTCTATATCAACCTGTGCTTTTTCGGTGCTTAAACCGGTGCGTTACGACACTGTTAGCTGAAATTTGATTTCGCGCCGCTGCGTCCCTCCGAGATTTTAAACGCCAACTATTACCATAAGCGGAGCCAGGATCTCCGGTACTGGGGGAACAGTGGGGGTACCATCCAGAGACAGGGGCTGCGCAATTAATATGGCGAGCGTCAATTCCCATCACGAGGGTGAAATGTTCACCCTACCATCCTCAGCGGGTGAGGAGGACATTTTAGGGGGCGCCGACCGTAGGAAGAGTGCCCGACCCCCTTGGAGCCGCCCATGGCTGATGCACTTGTCTGGGGCGTATTTGGAGCTACTAACTGGTGGGCATACTTTGCCCACCAGGCATTTTACTCTCCACCCAATATAGAATCTGGTGGCGCTCGCTTGAAAAGTTCGGTAGCTCCCCTGGTCAGGGTATCCCCTGACCATTAGGCCACGTTCTGGGACAAATGAAATGTCGGTGTTTTTAGGTGCGAAATTTCCGTAACACAGTTCAGCTAATAAAAGAGAAGCTAAAAAGCTAGGTCGGGTCCCAAATTTGTTAAAGGTACATCCCCTTTCGACGCCCGTGCCCCACTGGCGGACGTAGGGAAAGCCATTCCGGCCATGGTCCCCCAAAGCGCTGAAAGGACAAGGCAATTTATATTTTGACCCCCAAAGGCCGGATAAATTCTTCAAAAAATGTGTTACACTAGACCACTAGATTTGTCGAACAATCAACTCCCCGGGAAGGGAGGCAGATATGTGCTCCCCCTCAAACTCGGTGGTCTGCGTCCGCCCATGCCGTGACATGTCTTCTATCTTAAAAGTGGTAGGTTTTTTACGTTCAAATATTAATGAATTTTCAAAATTACTTTCTTACTCCATTTTTGTACTTTTATTTTTGTTATTAAAGAAGAAATATCAAATTCTTGTATTTTATTTAAAAAAATAGATATATTTTTAAAATAGTGCTTTTTACTGGGAAGTGGATAGCGCAGCTTTTGCCGCAAGTCGCGTCATAATAAATCTAGCGGCGACAAATTCAAATCGGTCGAAGGCATGTGGATTGCAATGATACGATTGTCATAAATAGAATACACGGCAAACAACGGGTTCAGCCACAAGGAGCGTTTTGAGAAGATTTTCAGTTTTTTTGCAATGCTTTTGACTCGTTTTTCCTGATAATTGTGCATACTTGCTGGTCTGTTTTTGTGAGAGCATAGTGGGCTGCGTGAAACGGCAGGTGTAGGTATATTGATGATATATCGTGGCGTGGGGATGCCGGGTGAGATCAAGATGGGGTATTCTCACATAAAAATTATGTCTTTGAGGTTTCTTCAGAGGAGGTCGCACCTGTGATCACACTTCCCTGGTGCACTAATCCCATGAGGGATCAGTCACGGATGAGATTGAGATGCATTCACTGGAGCAGGTGGATACCCATATATCATAATAATAATCATCATCAATCATATCATCATCATCAACTTTTTTTATTTCATTTTTCAAATAGACAGGCAACAGACGCAAAAGAAGACATTTGAAACAGGGCAAAGCAATAAGAAGCAACAGAACAGAATGTCACAGGCACAGAAGTAGAGAATAAGAGGAAGTAGGCGATCAGTTTTCAGATTAAAGCAAGTTATTATAACATAGGTACAAAACATAAACCGCCAACTGCAAAGAAGCAGCAACCGCGAACGAGAAAAGTACATACTAAAGCGTAGATGAGCCTTAAATAATAATGAAACAGAACAGAAATATAATGCCACAACACATTTAAAAGCAAAATAAAATTAAGAACAGATAAAACAGGAGACAAAACAAAAACTAACAAAGTTAAGCTATAAGTAGTAAGTATCATCAGTAATCATACAATCATATGATATGTAAGACTCTTCTTTTGAGAATAAAGACATTTTCTGCAATTAAAGTTGCATATTTTCCAAATTTCAGGCAAACATAGATTCAATTATCTATAAAAAGTAACAAACTGGGCCTGAAATTGAAACAAGGAAGCATGTGGAATTGACCTGCATTCCCTATAGAATTTATTTGAAAGGGTTTATTTAAGGTTAGAAGTTAATTTTGTTTTATTTATTTAGTTTAATTGTAATTGAATTTATTAAATTTATTCAACTGTTTTATCATAACAGACACTAACAAATTTTCCCAGACTATTTTCAATTATCCCAGATACATGAGCAACGTCGGTATCCACTCTCTTGGTAGGCACCCGTGTGAAGTTGATTTTACGAGATATCGTGTGTGCCTTAATACAGGAGCTTGCAATTTTATACTGTATTTGACTGTTGAGGAAGACAAAAAAAAATAAATAATGGCTGAATGGTTATAAAACAAGGAGGGCTTATAAAATGTCTTAACTAGTAACTAATAGAGAGGGATGCATTGTAGGAATGGTTTCCTGGTATATGGAGATTGTGTGAATTTTTTGGCTGGGGAGAATTTTAATGACTGGTGGACTGCTTCTCTGCCATATTTACTGTAGGCACCATTACCTCCCTACGAAATATGGACCGGCTCAGGCTAATATAGTGGCACGGAACATAGGTACTGTTGCGAGAAGCAGATTCATTTTATTTGAACAAAGCATTCATTTAAGCTCATAAAATCTATTATTTCTAAAGGATGAATTATAGTCAAATTACTTATATACTATAGAAATGCTGTATTTTGAATAACAAATCTTCAATAGTATGGACCACTCCATGGTCCATCTTCTAGAGAAGGACCAGAACCTAGTGGCAGGTTGATATCACACACTGGCATACATGGGTCATTTGGGCCATTCCCGTGGTCAGTACCATCCAGAGGCTGCTCGTGTATTTGGGGTAAATGTCAAGCTTACCGACTATTTACTTTACCTGAATGTATAAAATAAAGTGTTATTATTATCATGTTAATATTATTAAGATTTAATTTCAATAATTGGAAGCTCTTCCTGAACTGAAAGCTGACTGACTTGAATAATGATATGTATATGTGTGGAATAAAAGGATTACATATGTGGCTTATATTGTGTACTTCCATTAATGATTATGCAAAATATTTTACATGTGAGGAAGAAAATTTTGGTTTCCACCTATAACCATTCACTACTGAGGTTAACTCCCCGGCTGCTGCCAGGGCTCTGTCCAGCGCTTCTCCACTCTGCTGCCCTGAGGCTGATTGACCCTTGACCTCAGTCTCACCCATTCAGTGCAAGCATTTTTATTGAGTGTGGCACACAAAGTTAACTACAGCTGTGTTATTGTGCAGGGTGCACAACTATGTACAAACATAGCAGTCACTTGACAGTGCTCGACTCAGCAGAGGGTCGTGTTTTAGACATGTTTCCAAGTCTCGTAAGACCTGCTTTGCAATGGGATGACAGAAAACGTGTTCTGAAAATGATTTACAAAGTATTTTGTTGCCAAAGGCGCTAGGGAGGCAGCCAATAGTGACTGACGGAGCACACGTGTCCTTGGTTGAATAACGATCATACGCTGGCGACGAACCGGCCGGAATCGGTTCTAGCCTAGTGTGTACCAGCTGAACCGCAGGCAGGTGTGCGTCCTGTGTGATGGTCATGTATGGATACAAACGGTGTTGGATCTGACGACTGTTCCTCTGCACACCCCTGTCTGCAGGGGATTGCGGTGAGGTGTGAACACTCCCTCGGTCGGCACCATGGGCAGGACAGGAACACAGCAGGCCAGTCGGAACGCCATCACCCTGAAGGGCTCTGCGGAAATCGTGGCTGAGTTTTTCAGTGAGTCCGTGTCGTCTGGCTGCTTGTGAAGATACTTGTGAAGATTGTTTCGTTCTTTGTTTTGTTGGTTTGTCATGGTAAACTCAGTGCTCTGTAAAGATATTAACGGACAGATTGACATAAATGCCCTGCGATGTTAAGAAATGAAAAGGTCACATATTTAATTGATTACAGTATTGAAATTCGCCATGTAGGCACTGGTTCATGCTGCAGCATTTGTAGGGTGTTTGTCAATTATGCAATCCAAGTGTGTAACCTTTCCCTCTTCTAACGTCTTGATCAAGGCAGAATAGCCGAAACATCGATAAGTTTTGTAGGTATGTAAGCATTGATAACAAAATTATCTCATTGCAAGACATTGCTGTCAACCTCAGTGTTGTTAGGTAAGGATAGACTGTCCATGGTCATTGCTCACTTTATTTGAACTTAGTTAAGAAACTTTTTCCCAATGGTTGTTTTGTGTCACATCCTCGCAATTATAATATTCATTTAACTGATTAATGTGCTGTTACCTCAAATGTAGATTCCTGCGTTCCGTAACATTTCATCCCTACCTTTTTGGGACACATACCCACAAAGCGAAGGTGTGAGCCACCTTCGCTTTGAAAGGGGGCAGGTACCCGCCCCTCCCTAAGATCTCGAGAACCACTCTAGGTAGCGAAAAACGGTAAACGGCGTTGGGTAGCCCACCCACTTCTCCATCGGAAATAATTGCACCATTGTGTTCAGGTCACATTTGGTGTCAGGAGAGGTCAAAACATGCCGTCATAGGGATAACATGTAAATGAAGGTTTTCGGTCAGTACATCTGAACAAGTAAAGATAGAGCAAAACGACTTAAACTATATGAATCCTCGCAGCAAGTGGCATGGAATGATATATAATCTGACCTTGCTAAGTGAAATTAAGGATTTGACCTGACCTGAGGTCAGGTCAAGGTCAAATTAGATAAAAATACATATCATTAGAACTGCAAAGACAAGGCGTATCTGATGCAGCCAAAATAAATGGTCTATCAACATCCGTTATTAAGTTATTCAGCTAAAACCATTTTCCCCTGTATTTCCAATCGAGAGGTCATGGCTCGTACCTGACATTAGGTCATCGATATAAAAAATACCGGAACATATTGTAGAGAACTCGGTGGGCCCATCATGTGATATGAGTTTCAATCGCATAGGTTCACCCTGTTCGGACTTATGCTATCTTAAACTTTTTTTGAGGTCAGGTCACTTGACCTGTACTGGTGACCTGACATGAGATGGCCTAACCTTAAACTTTTCACAGAAGTTGTAAAAATGATGAGAGAAAAGGTATGCCAAGTACGGCGGCGTTACACGCCGCCGTTTTATGCTATCTTCGAAAAAACCCGAGGGGGTACCCGCCCCCGTCAATGGCTGTGTTAAATGCTCCTCTAGGATGAAAAAACCTCTGCCTGGGAATGACGTCATGATCTGGCAACTATACCATATTCAATAGGTTTCAAGGGCTCTAATTGGCTGATACTCACCGTGACGTCAGCGCTGTGGTCTTGGGTACCGGGTTTTCCGGCATGCCTTACAACTTGGCTATCTCAATTAAAATCACGTTATGAAGGTGCCACATTCTCTTTAAACACTGCGGATGATTGTCTGATCAGCCACTCCTCCCCTGCACACTCCTTGATTTGCCTTGATGTCAAATGGACTCTATATCTCAGCCCTGGCTTTTACTTGACATAGCTGAGCAACAGGCTGTTTCCCCACTATAGTTGCAGGCCATTTATGACAGCAAATGCAACTTTGTCTAGGACTTTAAGACAAGTTTATATACAAACTGACATCATATGTGCTCGTAGGCAGTCAGTTGGACAGAAGAAGGTTTTTAAGATACGTAATGAGTTACATGTTGAATCAAGATTGTGCAAAAAAGCATAAACGCAAAAAACATCGCTAAAGTTAAGTCATCTCACTGACATGAGCATTCCACTAAGCAGGGGTGTTTGTGTGTCCGTCAGATTTCGGGATCAACAGCATCCTGTACCAGCGGGGCATCTACCCGGCCGACTCCTTCCGGCCGTGTCAGAAGTACGACCTCACCCTCTGGCTGTCCCAGGACCCCGAGGTCAACGCCTTCCTCAGCAGCATCATGGAGCAGATGAAGGGTAGGAGCGCCGATTCACACCAGGCTCTTCATTCTGCGGAAACTCCCGTTGTCTGATTGGCCCTTCAGTGCTATGGAGCTCAATACTTTTTCGCCATGTCATTGGTTCCTACCAACATTTTGTGTACACATGCCATGCTGCAGTGCCAGCATGTTTGAAGCAGAAATATTATTATCTTTTCCTAGGCCCTTGCCCCTGTTCCTGTCGCCCCTGCCTCCCCCTGTTCCTGTCCTCCCCCGGCCCTCTCCCCTGTTCCGGTCCTTTCTCCGGCCCTCGCCTCTGTTCCTGTCAATCTCCTTCACCCCTGAACCCCGTGTTGGCGTATCGTTCTTGCTGTTCGACCGTTCCGGCGCTGGCCTGCCGTGGTCACAGAGCCTTCTTATTATTACCATTGGTAATGGCGTCCGCCCGGAGAGACGCCGGCGCCCTCTCCCTAACGCCCCGCCGTCCTGTGACAGCCGGACCGCTCGCACCCTCACCCGTGGTAACCCACCCAGACTCTCCAGGCTCCCCAACCTGGACAAAAGCCATCCCGACTGCTGAATCAATGATTCCCGAACGTTGTGTTGCATTCCGTTGTACCGTCTGATTGGATTTGTCTATCTGTTGGGACTATGGGTTCGCTTGGGTTGAACGGGACTGTAATATACTGTATTGGTACAGACCATTTTGGAGTGCTGGGTGTTGTGTACGAGGCGTCGTCTGGGGCCGTGGGTTCGATTCCCGGTAGCGCCACTTTTCTGCCTGCGTCGACAGTGTGGCTGCAGGCGCGCGTGGTGCAGCGGCTGGTGCTGGTCATCTCCAACGTCGACACCAAGGAGGTGCTGGAACGCTGGGAGTTTATCGTGGCCAACGAGACGGAGGCCACCGGCCCCGGAGGGTACGTCACCCGTCCCTCCTGTCCCTCCTGGCCCGGGTACGTCACTTATCCCTTCTGTCCCTCCTGTCCCGGAATTTCACCTGTCTCTCCTGTCTCGGTGCGTCACCTGTCCCTTCTGTCCTGATTCTTCACATGTCCCTCCTGTCCCGGGTACGTCACCTGTCCCTTCCTGTCCCGGGGGGTACGTCACTTGTCCCTTCTGTCCCGGGAACGTCACCTGTCCCACCTGTCCCGGGTACGTCACCTATCCCACCTGTCCCGGGTACGTCACCTATCCCTCCTGTCCCGGGTACGTCACCTGTCCCACCTGTCCCGGGTGGGTACGTCACTTGTCCCTTCTGTCCCGGGAACGTCACCTGTCCACCTGTCCCGGGTACGTCACCTATCCCACCTGTCCCGGGTACGTCACCTATCCCTCCTGTCCCGTTACGTCTCCTGTCCCTCCTGTCCCGGGTTCTTCACGTGTCCCATTGCACCGGCCCCCCATATCCCCACTACCCGCAACAAAGGTTTCTATATGAGTATTAGACAGGAATGGGATGTGAAAATGCTCGTTAACAGAACCGTCACCACCAGGGGGCCTGGGGCGATTTTGTGGCTGAAAATGTACTATTTATGAATGTATGAAAATGTACTAGGGCTAAAATGAAATGTACCCAAATGTACTACCCAAATGGACGCCATATGATCGCACTGGTTGATGCGCCCCTAAACCCAAATAACAAACAACAACAACTAGCATCATTGCTATGTTGTTATTTAAAAATGCTGGAACTCAAGGACCAAAATGTTTACATTTTGCTATTGGCATGAGACCTTTGCATTGTTTCATATGCAAATGTGTTTGTCCGGCCCCGCTTGCCGGTGAAATGAAAGGGAAGTGGACATGGTTGTTCCATTGTTAAGTTAGCCCTTCCACCCCAACATTTGTGGTGGTGCCCATCCTCACTGAAACTCCCATTCAGTGAATATGAATATAGCATATTACTTGATTTAGGTTCAAATCACAGGACAGCAAAAGAGACGATTGTTCCTGTAACCTGATCATCGCCAGCCCAGACCTGATGATTTGAATATGCTTTCCCAGGTCAAGTCTGACCTGACGATAATCTAGTGACACAAACGATTTGTCTCATTTTTCTGACCTTAGATTAAAAAAAGAACTAATGGCACGTTATCGCTCAGTGACATTTTCTTTTCACCTAAACAAAGAATCGCAGGATGCTGGAAGTCAGATTACAATCGTTTGTTTTGTGTAAGTGGTGATTTCCGGTATGGTGTTTCGGAATAACAATTATTTGTCCGTCGGACCGGACACTGTCCGCGGCTTGTTACTGTATCCGCGGGTTGGTACCGTCTGACCGCCGCGCCGTGTCCCCGTAGCGGCGAGGCGGCCGGAAACAAGGACGTCAAGGCCATCCGCAAGGAGGTGCAGAACGTCATCCGGCAGATCACCGCCTCGGTCACCTTCCTGCCGCTGCTCGACTGTCCCTGTAAGTGTCACCTTCCTGCCGCTGCTCGACTGTCCTTGTGTCACCCAACTGTCCCTGTAAGTGTCACCTTCCTGCCGCTGCTCGACTGTCCCTGTAAGTGTCACCTTCCTGCCGCTGCTCGACTGTCCCTGTAAGTGTCACCTTCCTGCCGCTGCTCGACTGTCCCTGTGTCACCCAACTCCCTGTAAGTGTCACCTTCCTGCCGCTGCTCGACTGTCCCTGTAAGTGTCACCTTCCTGCCGCTGCTCGATTGTCCCTGTAAGTGTCACCTTCCTGCTGCTGCTCGACTGTCCCTGTGTCACCCAACTGTCCCTGTAAGTGTCACCTTCCTGCCGCTGCTCGACTGTCCCTGTAAGTGTCACCTTCCTGCCGCTGCTCGACTGTCCCTGTAAGTGTCACCCAACTGTCCCTGTAAGTGTGACCTTCCTGCCGCTGCTCGACTGTCCCTGTAAGTGTCACCTTCCTGCCGCTGCTCGACTGTCCCTGTAAGTGTCACCTTCCTGCCGATGCTCGACTGTCCATGTAAGTGTCACCTTCCTGCCGCTGCTCGACTGTCCCTGTAAGTGTCACCTTCCTGCCGCTGCTCGACTGTCCCTGTGTCACCCAACTCCCTGTAAGTGTCACCTTCCTGCCGCTGCTCGACTGTCCCTGTAAGTGTCACCTTCCTGCCGCTGCTCGATTGTCCCTGTAAGTGTCACCTTCCTGCTGCTGCTCAACTGTCCCTGTGTCACCCAACTGTCCCTGTAAGTGTCACCTTCCTGCCGCTGCTCGACTGTCCCTGTAAGTGTCACCTTCCTGCCGCTGCTCGACTGTCCCTGTAAGTGTCACCTTCCTGCTGCTGCTCGACTGTCCCTGTGTCACCCAACTGTCCCTGTAAGTGTCACCTTCCTGCCGCTGCTCGACTGTCCCTGTAAGTGTCACCTTCCTGCCGCTGTTCGACTGTCCCTGTAAGTGTCACCTTCCTGCCGATGCTCGACTGTCCATGTAAGTGTCACCTTCCTGCCGCTGCTCGACTGTCCCTGTAAGTGTCACCTTCCTGCCGCTGCTCGACTGTCCCTGTAAGTGTGACCTTCCTGCCGCTGCTCGACTGTCCATGTAAGTGTGACCTTCCTGCCGCTGCTCGACTGTCCATGTAAGTGTCACCTTCCTGCCGCTGCTCGACTGTCCCTGTAAGTGTCCTAACAAACGGTCGCTACAAGTGTGGCGGGCTTGTAACTTTAAGCGCTACTGAATTGGCTCTGTAAGTTCTTCTGAACTCACACTATAGGTTTTAAAGGGAATGTGGCACCTTTATAACGTGATGCTAACTGAGATAGCCAAGTTGTAAAGCAAGTCGGAAAACCCGGTACTCAATATATCATTTGTCTTGAAACTCAAAAGTTCTGTAGAGAAAAGCTAAAACCTACCTGAAATGTACCCCAAGCCAGGGGGCGGACATGAGATACTTCTCTAGAATTCTGGGTGTTTTGAAGGTTCCACTTCTGGTTCTAACAGTTTTTTGGCAGCAAAATTTAACATGTAATTCCAATGGGACTGTTTGCAGGGGTTTGGGGCACGGGCCAGTGGGAAAATCTAAGTGGTGCTTGAGGGTATATTTTTTATTTTTGGTATGTAAAATTGATCAGGCTATCTTCTGGGTGCAGCTTTTAGTCTCTAAAGCGCTTTTATAACAAGGAAAATCCACGATGAACTTCATGCTAATTCCTTCAGAATTCTATTTCAAACGTTTCAATTACCCAATCAAAAAGCTGCATTCTACCTTATGCTAGCAAAATTAAAGTTATCTTGAACAAAACCCTTCAAAATACTGCCATATCCTCAACGTGCTGCCAAATAAGGCAGTCAGCTGGCTGTCATGTCCGAACCGTATCTATAAGAACCGTGCCCCAAGCAGCAGGCCACAGTTGGGGCATTCCAGGACAAAACGACCAAAAATATTTCAATTTGACACCACCATGTCTAGAAAAATCTGAAACTTTGTCTCCGGGGTAGTTTTGGGCCAGAAACACGCCTGTGAGAATCTTAGCCCCCTCCGACCAACGGTGACCGAGTTATAGCCCGAGGCATTTTCGGGAGGTCACGTTGTAGGGTCATGTTTGATGCTTCATAACTCAACAACGCATCACCTGATTAACAAGTTTTGTATATCATTGAACTCGTCTTGAATTATAGTTTATTTTGAAAAAGAAAATGTTAAAATTTGTAAATTTTTGACTTTTAATTTGTTTGACCTTTTCCTTTTGACCTAGCTTGACCTTTTCCCAGTTGAAATTGCCCTTTTAGACACCTCAAAAATGTTTCTTCATAAAATATATTTCGATAGCAAAAATAAAAAAAATGCGTTCTTCCTATAAGTTCCGAATATTTAGCACCTAAGGTAGGTATGTACACGGTTTTTGACCATTGCGGTAGTACAGCCTTATGTTTAACGCCGCAAATATAGCGAGTGCTTTTGTAATCGGTCGCTGGAAATCATACTCCATTGTCTTTACGAAATTTTAATCGTACAAGTATCCGAATTTATGACAATTAACATGCGCCCACCCGAGGGGGTGGGCAACCGGCCTCCTCAGGTCTCTACAGGTAGTAAAAATACCTTCGCGCAGCGCCACCGTACTCCATCTACCTCTAACACAACATTTTGCAACTTCTGGAAAAAATAATTTAGGTCAACTGGGAGGTGGTAGGTACCGTAAATGCTGAAGGCCAGCAGGCAACTCAGTGGTGAGGGGGTGACCTGAGGTGACGGTCGTCGTTATGCCTTGTGGGACTTTCAACTTTGTTTCCTTTGATTAACACTTTATCGTGAAAGTTGCTCGTTTGGGTGGTGGGGTCAGGGTCTCCGTAAAAGTCCCTTGATGACTCTAGTGAGACACCTACTCCTAAAACCGCCTCCTTGCCGCCCCGGTAGCTCAGTTGGTAGAGCGTTGGGCTCCGGCCCGCGGCTCAGAAGCATGCAGTGGCAGTGCATGTCCAGGCTTGGGATCGGTTCCGCTGAGACGCTCCGGCGCTCAATAGCTTACCCGACGTACAGGTCGGCTGGCAACTGACTGGTGAGGGGGTGACCTGAGCGGGGCGGCCGTCCCTGTGCTGTGTGGGACGTTAAACGTTGGCTTCTAAAATCAACCCTTCGTTGTGGGAGTTGCTCGTTCGGATGGTGGGGTCGGGGTCTCCGTGACAAGTCCATTGATGACTTTAGTGAGACACCGACTCCAACAATCGAACTGAGAACAACTTGTACAAAATGTATAAAAAAAACTGAACTGGCAACAACTTGGGCAATATTTATAAACAGAAAAACTGCAGCCATTAAAAGTGATAAAAAAGGGATTCCTTGTTTCGAGGGAGACGAGGGCAAATGAACTTATTAATAATGAACCTTTCAGCCTTAAACGAAAATTTACAAAGATGTTGCGACCTTATCAATAATTGAAACAAGTATAACTTATCCTATGAGCACCACTAACTCACACAATTACATCGTTCCCGGAGATGGAAAATAGTATCGATGCAAGCTGATCCAGTGCAGCACAGCATATGTTTGAGAGGATTCATGCAATGTAAACAAACGTGTCTGAAAGGCTTTCATTCCCAAAAAGTAATTTGAATCTGCTCATATATTCGACAAAATGTCCTGAAATTGTAACGCATTCGACTTGGTCGCTTGAACAGGTTGCCTCATGATATTTTTACAAGGTGATCATTTCATAGCTGACACGGATCCGAGAATCCCAGATAAATAATGACACAGTGCACTGGGAGTGATGCCGCTAAATAGCCAGTTTTAATCATTACCGAATATGTTACATACAATCGTTTGGTCGTGTCGCCTTTGAGGCTGCTCAAGGTCACAGTATTTTTACGGGAACTAAGTGGAAACCTAAATTTTGTGGCATAATAGGTGACAGAGAAGAGCCGTAGAAAGAAAAGTTCAGCACCATTGGAACACTCTTGTTGAGCCCAAACGGATTATGTATCTTATAATATTGCCTAGTCAAATGTCAAAATTAACCTGCTTTGACCTAGAGCCAGGCATAAATGTCTGTATGGTAAAAAGAATATTAATCAAACTGCAGTGGCAAGTCAGACACGACAATGTAAAAATACAACCTCCATCGCAATTTTCGACAATTCTCAATTCTCGCAAGTTATCAAAATTTACCAATCACCCCATGCATTTATAATGGAAAGATCATGACCTTTGCCCTGCTCCCGGTTATCGATATAGAAATCCTGCTACGAAAAATTATCTTGCTAGGCGATCTTACTATGTAATGCGATTCTAACCACGATAGGCTAAATTTGATATGATTTATGCACCTCCCAAAGTTTGAGGTTAGGTCTCTTGACCTGGGTTGGTGGTCTGACCTGGTATGACCCAGACCTAAAATTTTGCCAAAAGCTGCAAAAATTTCGAGTTAGAGGTACATGAAGTACGGTGGCGCTGCGCGAAGGTGTTTTTTTTACTACCTGTGGAAACCTGAGGAGGCCGGTTGCCCACCCCCTCGGGTGGGCGCGTGTTAAATGTCATAAATTCGGATACTTGTACGATTAAAATTTCGTAAAGACAATGGAGTATGATTTCCAGCGACCGATTACAAAAGCAATCGCTATATTTGCGGCGTTAAACATAAGGCTGTACTACCGCAATGGTCAAAAACCGTGTACATACCTACCTTAGGTGCTAAATATTCGGAACTTATAGGAAGAACGCATTTTTTTATTTTTGCTATCAAAAGATATTTTATGAAGAAACATTTTTGAGGTATCTAAAAGGGCAATTTCAACTGGGAAAAGGTCAAGCTAGGTCAAAAGGAAAAGGTCAAACAAATTAAAAGTCAAAAATTTTCAAATTTTAACATTTTCTTGTTTCAAAATAAACTATAATGCAAGACGAGTTCAATGATATACAAAACTTGTTAATCAGGTGATGCGTTGTTGAGTTATGAAGCATCAAAGATGAGTCTACAACGTGACCTCCCGAAAGTGCCTCGGGCTATAACTCGGTCACCGTTGGTCGGAGGGGGCTGAGATTCTCACAGGCGTGTTTTTGGCCCAAAACTACCCCGGAGACAAAGTTTCAGATTTTTTCTAGACATGGTGGTGTCAAGCCTTGGTCGATCTGTCCTGGAATGCCCCAGTTGTCAGATTGTTGGTGTGGACGTCACGATGAGTATCAGCCAATCGAAGCCCTTGAAGCGTATGGAATATGGTAGTGGTTGCATGACATTGTCCACAGGCAGATAATTATTTTTCCCGGGAGGCGCATTTTAAAAATAAAATTATTGGGCTTATTGTACACTTTTCAGAAAAATCATTGATAATTCCATGGTTTTCGGCTAACAGTACACCTAATTACACTTAATTCCAGGATTTGACCAAGGTGCCACATTCCCTTTAAGCTTCGATGATATGTTTCTGTGGGTTCTGCTGAACTGTCATTCTTGCGGGGCCTTTCCCTCCCAGTGTCGTTAGTGTACGCACTACGCCACTGAAAACTAGGCACCCGGCGGCGGTGTATGGGGGACGGGGGTGGCTGTTTCTAACTCAGCAGGGAGCGGTGGTGCGAAGGTGAATCGGCATTCCGTGGAACTACGTCCAGGAGTTGTTCAGGCTGCGATGGCACGTGTTGGCCGTGCTACAACGCCGAGAGTGCAGGGATCCGGCGGGCTGCCGGCTCTCCAGCGCGGCCCGCTCTGTGCGCCGTGGCCGGGTCAGTGATCAGTGTTGCTGGCAGGCTCCTTCAACCTGCTGATCCACACGTCACGGGACGCGGAGGTGCCGGAGAAGTGGGACGACGCGCCGCCCGGCTACATCGCCAACTCGGAACAGGTCAAGCTGAGGTCCTTCTCCACCAGCGTACACAGGGTGGACACCGTCGTCTCCTACAAGTGCGACCTCTGAGCCGGCTGGGAACCGACCTTTGTGATGACTTCTGAAGATCTCTGGAGCTTCTGAAGACCTCTGGGACTTCTGAATACCCCTGGGGCTTCTGAAGAGCTCTGCGGCTTTTGATGACCTGTAGGGCTTCTGAAGTGAAGATCTCTGAGGCTTCTGAAGACCGCTGGGGCTTTTAAAGAGCTCTGAGGCTTCTGATGACCTCTGGGGCTTCTGAAGACCTCTGGAGCATCTGAAGATCTCTGAGGCTTCTGAAGACCGCTGGAGCTTTTGAAGAGCTCTGGGGCTTCTGAAGAGATCTGAGGCTTTTGATGACCTGTGGGGCTTCTGAGTGAAGATCTCTGAGGCTTCTGAAGACCGCTGGGGCTTTTAAAGAGCTCTGGGGCTTCTGATGACCTCTGGGGCTTCTGAAGATCTCTGGGACTTCTGAAGACTATTGGGACTTCTGATGAAATTCGAGGTTTGCAATAACCTCTGCGGCTTGTGAAGAACTCTGAGGCTTGTGAAGACCTCCGAAGCTGGTGCCCGCTGAAGCTGTCGAGGTCCTCGGCGCTCTCTGGAGTTTCTGGAGAGCTCGTGAGTTGGTGGCGTTTAGTGCAGGAATAGTGCGAGCTACGAGAGGAGCTTCACTCGCGGTCTAGGCGGGGGCTTAAGTGATGCGCCTTTGCGGACTCGGCCAGCCTCGTACCAGTGGAATGTTTAGAAGGACAACTGTGTAAAATAGGTGATGTTGTTTCTGTTATGAAGTGTTGGCTGGATCGGGGACAGGCGACAGGGGACAGGTACAGGGGTCAGGCGTCGGTTGGAATGTGTGTCGATTGGATTGTGTGTCGGTTGGATCGCGTGTCGGTTGGATTGTGTGTCGATTGGAATGTCTGTCGGTTTGATTGTCGGCGTCGGTTGGATTGTCTGTGCGCGAGTCTGTGCGTTCCGCGCGCGGTGCCATGCCTGTGGTGTTTCGCTGTCTGCACCTCCCTGTGGGGACGGTCTGCAGTGGATTATCTCCCTGCTCCAGTCTGGTGCATACATGTACTGAGTGTAGTCGGCGGCGTGTGCTGAGACGGCGATGTGCTGCCGTGTTCCTGTGTTGGGCGCCGCCTGCCGGTGTCGGGGACGCACCTCCGCTCTGCACCGGGGCCTGGTTGGATCAGATGTCAGAAACTGCCCGGCTACATCAGAGTATACCCTGTATCAAGAGGACGGAGTGTTGGACGGACACACGCCGCGTGTCCAACATCATAGCACAGGTTACACGCTTGGAAACCACTCCAACAACACCTCCACAGGGGCGGGGTCTGGGGAGACGCGCACCCGTCTCCCTCCGGAGATATACATCTCCACACGGGCGGGGCCTGGGGAGACGCGCACCCGTCTCCCTCCGGAGATATACACCTCCACAGGGGCGGGGTCTGGGGAGACGCGCACCCGTCTCCCTCCGGAGATATACACCTCCACAGGGGCGGGGTCTGGGGAGACGCGCACCCGTCTCCCTCCGGAGATATACACCTCCACAGGGGCGGGGTCTGGGGAGACGCGCACCCGTCTCCCTCGGAGATATACACCTCCACAGGGGCGGGGTCTAGGGAGACGCGCTCCCGTCTCCCTCCGAGATATACACCTCCACAGGGGCGGGGTCTGGGGAGACGCGCACCCGTCTCCCTCCGGAGATATACATCTCCACACGGGCGGGGCCTGGGAGACGCGCACCCGTCTCCCTCCGGAGATATACACCTCCACAGGGGCGGGGTCTGGGGAGACGCGCACCCGTCTCCTCCGGAGATATACACCTCCACAGGGGCGGGGTCTGGGGAGACGCGCACCCGTCTCCCTCCGGAGATATACACCTCCACAGGGGCGGGGTCTGGGGAGACGCGCACCCGTCTCCTCCGGAGATATACACCTCCACAGGGGCGGGGTCTGGGAGACGCGCTCCCGTCTCCCTCCGAGATATACACCTCCACAGGGGCGGGGTCTGGAGAGACGCGCACCCGTCTCCCTCCGGAGATATACACCTCCACAGGGGCGGGGTCTGGGAGACGCGCACCCGTCTCCCTCCGGAGATATACACCTCCACAGGGGCGGGGTCTGGGGAGACGCGCACCCGTCTCCTCCCGGAGATATACACCTCCACAGGGGCGGGGTCTGGGGAGACGCGCACCCGTCTCCCTCCGGAGATATACACCTCCACAGGGGCGGGGTCTAGGGAGACGCGCTCCCGTCTCCCTCCGGAGATATACACCTCCACAGGGGCGGGGTCTGGGGAGACGCGCACCCGTCTCCCTCCGGAGATATACACCTCCACAGGGGCGGGGTCTGGGGAGACGCGCACCCGTCTCCTCCGGAGATATACACCTCCACAGGGGCGGGGTCTAGGGAGACGCGCTCCCGTCTCCCTCCGAGATATACACCTCCACAGGGGCGGGGTCTGGGGAGACGCGCACCCGTCTCCTCCCGGAGATATACACCTCCACAGGGGCGGGGTCTGGGGAGACGCGCACCCGTCTCCCTCCGGAGATATACACCTCCACAGGGGCGGGGTCTGGGAGACGCGCTCCCGTCTCCCTCCGAGATATACACCTCCACAGGGGCGGGGTCTGGAGAGACGCGCACCCGTCTCCCTCCGGAGATATACACCTCCACAGGGGCGGGGTCTGGGGAGACGCGCACCCGTCTCCTCCGGAGATATACACCTCCACAGGGGCGGGGTCTGGGGAGACGCGCACCCGTCTCCCTCCGGAGATATACACCTCCACAGGGGCGGGGTCTAGGGAGACGCGCTCCCGTCTCCCTCCGGAGATATACACCCCACAGGGGCGGGGTCTGGGAGACGCGCACCCGTCTCCCTCCGGAGATATACACCTCCACAGGGGCGGGGTCTAGGGAGACGCGCTCCCGTCTCCTCCGAGATATACACCTCACAGGGGCGGGGTCTGGGGAGACGCGCACCCGTCTCCCTCCGGAGATATACACCTCCACGGGGCGGGGTCTGGGGAGACGCGCACCCGTCTCCCTCCGGAGATATACACCTCCACAGGGGCGGGGTCTAGGGAGACGCGCTCCCGTCTCCCTCCGAGATATACACCTCCACAGGGCGGGGTCTGGGGAGACGCGCACCCGTCTCCTCCGGAGATATACACCTCCACAGGGGCGGGGTCTGGGAGACGCGCACCCGTCTCCTCCGGAGATATACACCTCCACAGGGGCGGGGTCTGGGGAGACGCGCACCCGTCTCTCTCCGGAGATATACACCTCCACAGGGGCGGGGTCTGGGGAGACGCGCACCCGTCTCTCTCCGGAGATATACACCTCCACAGGGCGGGGTCTGGGAGACGCGCACCCGTCTCCCTCCGGAGATATACACCTCCACAGGGGCGGGGTCTGGGGAGACGCGCACCCGTCTCCTCCGGAGATATACACCTCCACAGGGGCGGGGTCTGGAGAGACGCGCACCCGTCTCCCTCCGAGATATACACCTCCACAGGGGCGGGTCTGGGAGACGCGCACCCGTCTCCCTCTGGAGATATACACCTCCACAGGGGCGGGGTCTAGGGAGACGCGCTCCCGTCTCCCTCCGAGATATACACCTCCACAGGGGCGGGGTCTGGAGAGACGCGCACCCGTCTCCCTCCGGAGATATACACCTCCACAGGGGTGGGGTCTGGAGAGACGCACACCCGTCTCCCTCCAGTGATAGGCTGCAGACCCTCTCCCCACCCCGCGGCACCAACAGTCAGGAGATCAACGCACAGTCCCGCTCCTTTCCACAAAAACAACAACGCACAGTCCTGCTCCCTTACGCAAGAAAAATAACGCACAGTCCCGCTCCTTTCGACAAAAACAACAACGCACAGTCCTGCTCCCTTACGCAAGAAAAACAACGTACACTCCTGCTCCCTTTCACAAGGAGAACAACGCACAGTCCTGCTCCCTTTCACAAAAGCAACAACGCAGTCATGCTCCTTTTCACAAAAGCAATAACGCACAGCCGTGATTCCTTCCACATAAACAAAAATGCACATCCCTGCTCCCTCGCACAAAAGCAACAGCGTGCAGCCCTGCGGCTCCCTTGCGGCAGGAGAAGCAAGCCATTCGGCGTTACTTTGCAGTGAACATTTGAATAACGCGCTGCAGCCGTCTTGCTGCAGAACAAACGAAACCTCCGCAGCTTTCTCGCTGCATCGCATAAGCTATAATACCAGTTCCTGGTGAAACACGGCAGGGTAATGCCGATATATACCGATACACCGTGTGAGTCAGACGCGGAAGTACACAGTCCCGTCCACTACCCGTGGTGATGGCGGCCGAGCCGACTGCCCTGGTGGTGTAATCCGCAGCTTCCGAGAAGGCGCCTTCACATTCGTACCGTGCAGCTGCAGGACGGCGACATACGCCGGGGCGAGTACCCCCGCCAGCGGCAGCCCAGCGGGTCGTCACGGTCCGGGACGTAAAACAACTGCCGGGATCGGGTACGGCACAGAAAACCAGCCGACAAACAGAGCACGGGAGAGTCGGACCAGATTCCCCGGGTGCTGTTCCAGACGGGACAGTACGCGAGGCGTCCTGGAAAGTTTGTCACAAGGAACAAAAAAGGAACGGGGCTGTTCATTGGATACATGACCCGGGATAATTCGAACGGGAGGGAATGGCATGACTGGTGGAATGGACCCCCTCCGACCTCTTGGCCCTCTGACGTCACTTTTTTGCGGAGCCAGTCGACAACACCTGCGGGCTACCCCACGGAAATTAACCCGACACAAAGTCCGACGTTAAAGTCGTAGCCGACGCTTGCAGGTCCCGCAGCGTACACGACAGTGCTGCTTTTCGTTCAGTTTCCCGTGTCACCACTAGGTGTCACTAGCGGACGAGCTTGGCCTGCCGCCTCCTCAGCTTCATGACCATGTTCTCGGTGCAGTTGGGTGCCAGCGGCGGGCAGGGGTCCGGCTGCTGGTTGCGCCGCGCGGACTCGCCGATGGAGGCGGCGTCAGTGTAGGGCCGCATCAGCTGGTGCTGGGCGCTCCTCCCGTGGTTCGCGCTGTGGGGCGGGCCGCGGTCAGGACGGCGTACGACGGGCAGGGGCGGACGAACGTTCTCCTCCAACCGGAGGGGGATATCATCAATGGGATTCATCATGGCAATGCAAGAAGAAGGCGTCTTCGGTAATTGATATCAACAGGGGGTAGCTCCACGGGCCTAATAAGGAGAGATGTCGCTCATTTCAGATGAGTGACGTGTATTTTTATGTTTTTACCCGGTCCAGCTGCGTGGCCCCCACAGGTAAAAACATCCCTTCCTACTTCTGATTGTTCCATTACACTCGCGCCACTGGTGGTGACAAGGGACTGAAGGGATTCTTCATGTCCCTTCCATGTACCCGTGATTGTTATATAGCCCCCCCCTGAAGTGTGGGACTCTCCTACGCCGCAGCGAATTTTGAGATCCACCGCTGACGGCCGTGGTGCACTCACCCGAAGACGTGGATGAGGAGCCGCTCCTCCACTGTGGGGGGCCGTCCAGCTGTCCGGTAGTACTGGCACTCACACACCAGCCGACGGAAACAGTCCCGCCGGTCCAACTGGGTGGCCACCTGAACACAGCGTGACGTCACGGGCACTCACACACCAGGCGACGGAAACAGTGGCGCCGGTCCAACTGGGTGGCCACCTGAACACAGCGTGACGTCACTGGTACCAGCACACCAGGCGACGGAAACAGTGGCGCCGGTCCAACTGGGTGGTCACCTGAGCACAGCGTGACGTCACTGGTACCAGCACACCAGCCGACGGAAACAGTGGCGCCGGTCCAACTGGGTGGCCACCTGAACACATTGTGACGTCACTGGCACTCACACACACACCAGGCGACGGAAAAAGGCTCCAGAAATGGTGAATAACGCAATATATACGATCATTGCAGTACAGCAATAACGCCTCTGCAGCCTCCCCAACCCTCCTTCCCATCACTGCAGTACACTAATGATGCCTCTCCAGCTCTGCCCCATCACTGCAGTGCACTCATGACTAATATCACTAATAATCACTACCATACACTTATGTCTGCCAGCACCCCGCATATGCCTCACCATCAGCAGCAGTTCTGTGCTCCTCATGTAGTCCTTGGCCTTCTCCATGACGCTGTGTCCGATTTCCGGCCGTTCCTCCCTGACGCTGGGTGAGGTGTCCGGCCGTTCCTCCCTGACGCTGGGTGAGGTGTCCGGCCGTTCCTCACGGACGCTGGGTGAGGTGTCCGGCCGTTCCTCACGGACGCTGGGTGAGGTGTCCGGCCGTTCCTCCTGGACGAAGGGTGAGGTGTCCGGCCGTTCCTCCCGGCCGCTGGGTGAGGTGTCCGGCCGTTCCTCCCTGACGAAGGGTGAGGTGTCCGGCCGTTCCTCACGGACGCTGGGTGAGGTGTCCGGCCGGTCCTCCCTGACGAAGGGTGAGGTGTCCGGCCGTTCCTCCCTGACGAAGGGTGAGGTGTCCGGCCGGTCCTCCCTGACGAACGGTGAGGTGTCCGGCCGTTCCTCCCTGACGAAGGGCAGCGCCTGTTTGTCTCCAACGCTAGTCTCGGCTACACTCGCTTGTGGCGGAAGTAAATAGGTAGCATGTGAAATAAATCACTAAACAGAAAGAATGATTTCGATGTGCCGGTATATTGCTATCCTAGTTTTTTAACTTAGATATCATTATTCTACACATAGTTTTTTTCGTTTTCAAGTTCACGTGATTTTGTTGACAAGTTAAGACATCAGTCAAATCACCTCATTTGAAATGCTTATTCGGGTGGGTCTTGACACCCGCCCTGGTGGGGCTCCGAGCCAACTTCGCCATGAGGGGAGGGTGTTCGAATACCCCCCCCCCTCGAACTCGGCACCTATGCGGGATGGTAAAAAAAACGCGAACGCTGGTGGTTAGCTCTGAAGATTCATAAAGAAACTATATCATTCAATTTTTTTCTCAGGTCAATATTGAGGTCATGACAGGTCAAAGAAGGTGATATGTTACAGAAGGGTTTCTAGGCTCTAGCGCCTGATAAGTTAGAATCAATTTGCAGGTGTCATTCGCTTCCTCCCGTTACGGCGAATTGAATGGTGGATGACATGACTATACCAGGTCAAAACAAAAATGACCTGACCTTAGGTCAGGTCGAGGTCACTATCTGATCTAGCATGATTTCGCAATAACAATCGAAACGTAATGGCATCAAAATAAATTATTTATCGTCATTTCCTGCTGTTATCGAACCAAGTCTGAAACCTGCTTAAGTAGCCCCAGATGACCTCTCAGAGGTCACAGGTCAAAAATTGCATCATTAACCTGAAAAGGTACCCAGGATACTACGATTTTGAGAATATGAAGGTGTTCTTAGCTGTATCTACACAAATACAGCCCAATTTATTTTTTCCCCATGCATTTCCAATCTGTATCTGACCCTAGATCATTGATATAACAATACCGGAATAGATTTTGTAGCACTCAGAGGGCGCATTATGTGAAATGAGTTTCATTTGGATAGATTAACCCTGTTATTATTCATGCTATCTTCTAAATTTTGGAGGAGAGGTCGCTTGACCTGCAGTAGTGACCTGACCTGAGATGACCTGGCCTTAGAATTTTGGGGACAGTTGCAGAATTTATCAAGGATAAGGTGTGCCAATTACGGCAGCCCTTCGCGCCGCCGTTATTCATTTTTATTTTTCTTTATGCTGCCGCCGCAAAATCCCGAGGGGGTGTTTAAACACCCCTCTCGGGACGAGGGTTAATCTGAGAGATTTGATGAACATCCTCTTTTCTAGGCCGGTGTTAAGGTTTTCCAGGATGTTCCAATCCGGTAGATGATCGTATTTTTCATAATGCACAATAAAAGAGCTTGTCATCTTGTGTTTTCTCAAATCTGATCGTTGTTCACTAAGTCTAGTTTGCCGGCCGTGATAAGCTTCCCCGTTGTAAGATTTGGAACAATCGCTCAAAAAACTTGCAGGCGATTAACCCGCGCCCCACCGGGGGTCCGGCGCCACCTTCGCCCCACCGGGGGCCATCGATGGCCCCCTCTAACTCCGAAAATATGGGCGTTAGCGCAAATCTGCAAAGTGCAATAGAAAGCTCGCGTGAATTCAGTGAGAAATTACTTCGCATGTTTTAGTGCTCAGGTCAATGGTTTGACCTCCAGAGGTCAAATTAGGTCAAGATCGGCTATTTTCATTCAAATATGCAATGATTAAGCAAACTGGGCATAACTCTTATGTCATTAGAGCTATTGAGGCCTGGTAAAATACATTTGATAGCAAATTGCCAGTACTTTTCCGCTATGGAACGTAAAGACCTCCCGCCAGTGGTTTGACCGCCAGAGGTCACCTCGTGACCTAATATGACCTGAGGTCACAAAGGTCAAAAGTGACCTTGTTGTATATCAAATGAAAGCCAGTGACAAGACAAACACGATGGTGTTTATTTCACCGCTCTAGCTCAATTAGGTCAAAGTTATTGTCAAAATACTGTTTTTGACCTCTGGTGACCTTGGATGACCTTCGAAAAGTCAAAGGGCAAATATGACCCCTGGGATCCGTGAAAGGGTGTCCAAAACGTTGTTCTGAGCAGTCTGAGTATTTGCAATCATTTTTGTGGCTTTTATATCATGAAATAGCTTTTCCCATGCTTTTCCAATGGGAGAGGTCGCCTCGTGACCTGACCTCAGGGCACGAAATCGAAAAATCCCGGATATACACCTTGTAGACCCTGGAGGGGTAATGAAGTGTAGGAAGTTTCAAATCGATCGACTTTGAAATGTAGCTCATACGAGCTCTAAAGATGAAGTGAGGTGACCTTGGTTGACCTCGTCTGGTGACCTGACCTTGGGTGACCCGGGGTAAAAAATTTCAGGGATGATGGGAAAATGATGCAGTGAGAGGTAGAGCCCTCAACCGCGGTGCTGCGCCTCGTCGTTTTTCTGCTATCCCGAAAAACCTTAGGGGGCCATCGATGGCCCCCGGTGGGCGAGGGCTAAACATGACACCAAGCCATTCACATAGAAGAATTTCCTGAACCACAGTTGTATAACCCTATCTCCATCAGTCTCCTGGCTACCCCTATTTCCGTCAGGGGAGGAGTGATTCGGCCCCCTAAGAGCTCGAAATCTACTCGACAGATTAAATAAATGTCTTTTTCATTTTTGTCCAAGTTGTTCCAAGCTGTTTTTTTAGTCGGAATCTCACTAAAGCCATCAAGGGCTAAGGCCATCACCTAAACTACGACCCCACCATCCGAACGTGCAACTCCCACAATGAAGGCTCAATCCAGAAGCCAAAGTTTAATGTCCCACAAAGCACAGAGACGGCCGCCCCGCTCAGGTCACCCTCTCACCAGTCAGTTGCTAGTCGACCTACGTCGGGTAAATATTGAGCACCGAAGCGTCTCAGGGGAACCGATCTCAAGCCTGTACATGCACTGCCAATGCATGTGACCGTACATTGTCTCACAGCGATTTTGAAGAAAAAACTAATTGGAAAGGAGGAAAATTTGAGAATTGGAAATTGCGGGCCAGGCCGGGCAAAATATACAATTTTTGGGCTGTTTTTTATTAAATATAACTCATGTCCCTGATATCTGATTTTCACAAAAAATAGAACGTATTGACCGACAATTGATGCAGAATCACCATACTTTTCGACATTTTAGAATACAAAGTTCAAAGGCGTCGCCAGGGCTGGAAATATGGGGTAAAGTATACAAATTTTATCAGTGCTGTCTTAAGATAAATGGATCTATCCGGGATAATATGTCCGTATCACCTCACATGAAATTTGAGGTCAAGGTCACCGGTCAAGGTTATGTCAACACTTTCAAGGTCATTGGTCCCAGTGCTTCCGGTCAAATGGTGTTACCCGGTCTGATGTATGACGTCATAGTTAAAAGGAGATACGCGAAAAAATTACTGTGGTTTCTTGCTATATGAAGAAAAAATCTGATTCTGAAACTGTCAGTTATTTTTGTATCTTCAGCAAAAATTTTGGAAGCCACTCAACTATCATCGAAATATGTTAACGGTACCGGTAAAAAGCTGGAACCTGCTCTTCATCTCAATGTTTTCAAAAACTGTTTAAAGTTTTAAAGTAATTGTCTTGTAATAAAAATGTCTGTTCTCCTGTTTTTGTATTTGAATCAATATGACATAGTCTAGAAAACCACAAAATGTATCAGTTTTCCGAAAAAATGGAGCATAAAATAATTACTCAAGTCTTCAATCGTTTCGTACCTCAGGTCTTCAGTCGTTTTCTACAAAATTCCCAGGATGACGAAGCTTTTGCATCAGATAGGTCACGTGACCCAGGTATGAGAATTCCTGGGCTTCTGATTGGTCAAGTGTGATATCTTTAAATACCTATATATCTGTTTCAAAGGAGTTTTGAAATGTTTTTTTGCAAGCAATTTTTTATCTGATAGCTTGAGGTTCTACACCACTGTTTAGGACAGATAGGATCTAGTTCTTAGAGAAACTGATGGTCATAGCCGAGGCTACGTTATTTGATCGATGATGAGAACTATCGATCAGTCGTATAGAAATGTTGACTTTGAGAGCGATTTTAAGGCATTTAGAGGCTGAATTCGCAAAAATGAGAAAATGATTTCTGAAACAACTTTTTGTGGCTCTTTGAACTAGCCAATAAAATTTTTCGCGTATCTTACTTTAACACGCGCATTGACGGGGGTCTGAGCCACCTTCGCTTTGACGAGGGGGCGGGTACCCGCCCCTAAGATCTCGAGAACCACGGTAGGTAGCGAAAAACGGTAAACGGCGTTGGGTAGCCCATCCACTTCTCCATCGAAAATATTTGAACCATTTTTTTGTCAGGTCACATTTAAGGTCACGAGAGGAAAACATGCTGTCATAGGGATAACATGTAAATTAGCTTTTCGGCCATTACATCTGAACGTAAAGATGAGCAAACGACTTGAACTATATGAATCCTCGCAGCAAGCCTAATCTAATGATATATAATTTGACATTGCTAGGTCAAATCAAGGATTTGCATGACCTGAGGTCAGGTCGGGTCAATTATATAAAATGCACATCATTAGAACTGCAAAGCCAAGGCAAGTCTAATGCAGCTAAAATAAACGCTCTATCACCATCCGTTACCGAGTTATTCAGTAAAAACATTTTTCCATGTATTTCAATGGAGAGGTCTGCCTGGTACCTGACCTTGGGTCATCGATATCAAAATACCGGAACACATTCTGGAGAATTCGGTGGGGCCATATGTGATATGAGTTTCAATCGGATAATTTCACGATGCTCCGACTTATATGCTGTCTTAAACTTTTTAGGTCAGGTCCTTGCCTGTACTGGTGACCTGACCTGAGATGACCTAACCTTAAAATTTTCACAAAGTTGCAAAAATGATGAGGAAAAGGTATGCGTACGGCGGCGCTACGCCCCGCCTTTTTTTATCTCCGAAAAACCGAGGGGCGGGTCCCCGTTTGTTAAGGTAACTCAATGTAAAGGTCAAAGGCCATGGGTAAAGGTGAATCCTCATTTCCCGCCAAAACAGTTGCTATTGTGCTAGTTATAGTGTAAATTATTGGTAGTATACCATATTGTGACCTCATAGGTCAATGACCTCGAATGATCTCGATCCCAAAATTAAAGAAAATATTCTTTGTGACCTTCCCTCTATGTCCCTGGTCCGACTTTAGCCTTTTCCCGTCTTTTTTCCCCGCACAATCACGGCATTTCCCAATACGTCCCCAACATGGCCAAAATTTGACCTTAATGACCTCGTTTGGCCTTAAAAATATTGACCTAGGTATATGAGGATTGGCTATCATGTAAATCACCATAGCTTTCACCCACCCACTGACCGGTGCTTTTCTACGCCGCTTAGTTTCCGAGATCCGAGATTCCGGATTCGAGATCCGCCTCCTAGTACCCGAGTTTCCGAGATGGAAGGGGCCTACCAGGCCCCTCCAATGCGCGTTAGTGCCAGACCCCATAGGCGGATCCAGGATTGCCGATCGGGGGGGCACCTTCCCGGGGGCGCCATCCGGACCAGGGGGGCGCCACTTATGACCGGCAAAAGCTATCAGGTGGGCGCCAAATCCCATCGGTGGGCGCCGACTTTCGCATCCTGGGGGGGGTGGGAAGCGACATTTCAGGGGGGCGCCATCGACCTTTCAGGGGGCGCCGAAGGTCGATCGGGGGGGCACGTGCCCCCTTGCCCCCTGGATCCGCCTATGCCAGACCCCTCTCCAGTGCGGGTGTTGACAAGCCAGTTTGCACATTTACAAGTTATATATCTATAATGTTATTAATAGCATGTTGCTAGGATTTTCCGGCACCGAAAAAGAACTACCACTAGCTATGGGCGCAAAATGACCCCAGCAGCTGGAGCACCCAGAAGCCCGGCTGCTGATTGACCTCAGTCTGACCTGGTACCGGCGGTCGCCACGCTGCCCGGTCGGTCTTCTGTTGCCGGCTGGTCTTCCGCTGCTGGTGGACCTCTATCGGTCTCTGGTGGACCTCTGATGGTCACTAGTGGCTCTCTGGCCGTCTCTGACTGGTCTCTGGGCTGCATCGCCAGGCCCTCCGCTGGGTCGGAGTCGGCGGTGACGTACACTGGGATGACCTCCGAGGCGCCAGGCCGAACCCCGCCGTCCTCAGCTGTTCCAGAACCGTCACCAACCGAGGAACGCCTCCAGGACCTGGAACAAACGCTAACTGATTATACGCTAACCGAGTACTGGGTCCTCATCTGACAGAAATGTGTCTCCAAACCAGGAGCTAGTCTCCAAACCAGGGGCCCGTCTCCAAACATACGGGCGCGTGCGCTTGGGTCATATCTGCTGAAGCTGCACCCATGGGATGAAGTCATGCCGTAGAAATCTTTCACCTTTTCTCTGGTCTGAGAGGGTTTTTGATATTTTGTGCATAACGTGGCGCTTGTAAATACTTACAGAAATTTCGGAAAGTATTCCAAGTGCACACATTTTTGAATGCAGAGAATTAAAGGCATCGTTTGGTATTTTCTACCAATTTTGATACAAATAACAAAATTGGAACTTCTGGCTTAGTGATTATATTTCTGGGAGCCTTATCCCTTTGATCACAAAAACGAGCCGAAGGATGGTCACACCCGGTATAGCTCAGTTGGGCTCCGGCCCGCTGCTCAGAAACATGCCGTGGCAGTGTATGTCCAGGCTTCGGATCGGTTGCCCTGAGACGCTCTGGTGCTCAAAATGTACCCAACG
Organism: Lepas anatifera; assembly: GCA_034440635.1. Classification (NCBI taxonomy): domain Eukaryota; kingdom Metazoa; phylum Arthropoda; class Thecostraca; family Lepadidae; genus Lepas; species Lepas anatifera. The sequence continues at coordinate 168,326 of JAOTON010002045.1, forward strand.
TAGGTCGGTTGGCAACTGACTGATGAGAGGGTGACCTGAGCGAGGCGGCCGTCCCTGTGCTTTGTGGGACGTTCAACTTTGGCTTCTAAATTGACCCTTCATTGTGGGAGTTGTTCGTTCGGATGGTGGGGTCGAAGTCTCCGTGAAAGTCTATTGATGACTTTAGTGAGACTCCCGACTCCAAAGTGCCCTGCTTTATCACAGCCCCCAACCACCAGCCTGGAGCCGTACCAGTGCCCCGCTGTCTCACAGCCCCCAATCAACAGCCCGGAACCGCCTTTATTGTGACCTCACGCTGGCGATGAAATATTTCTTTATCCATGAGGTCCCAGGTTCAAATTGATCAAATCAAAATGTTTTTTTTACAGGTACAGAATGCCTTAGAAGGATTCAATTGTGTCCTCATAATCTTACTTAAAATTTTGTTCCCAGGATCTTCTCAAGAGGATATTCTTCGGATTAATTACAAACACATTCGCGTCTAAAGTTAGCTTTGCAAGCTCCACAGGGGTCATTATTGCAGCCAGACTGCTTCCAAATTGTGAGACGTCCACTTGACGAGATTCCTTGAGTGGGTTAACCCTTTATGGCCAGTAGCGCGGGCTACATGACTATCACGGTACTTCTACACTGGCAGTGAAGACAGCTAACAGGTGACCAGCCCTGGACTCTTTTATAACGCGCACCTCCGGAGGGGATGGGACGCATTCCGTCTCCCCTATCTCTCTCACGCCCTAGACAAGCTAGCGGAAACTGTTAGCCAAATTTGAAAGTTCTGGACGATGTTAAGCTACATTTCAGGATCAACTTCTCGGTTGGGATAATTTTCAGGCAATCTGAGGCCAAGAAATGTTTGTTCGGATTACCGGAGGGCATTACAGTGCCCTTTGTGAATTACTGAGCTGCGCCATAGCGAATGGTCTGCATCTGAGTCCTCCCGGGAATGAATATCGAATCAATATGACTACGCGATCTTGAACGATAAAAGTGACCTTACCAGGTGGAATGTAATCTATCCGGGCCCCGTTAGGTCACAGTCATCTGCCTTAGTACGCTTACGACGCATATTTAACAACTAGGCATGTACTCGTGTTCTGCTAACACAGTTTTTTGAACGTCCAGAAAGTTGGGAAAAAGGTGTATTTTTACTTTCCCCTCAACGCCACAGGGCCAATCATATACCCGCGCCCCGGTGGGCCTCTGAGCCTCCTTCGCCATGGTGAGAGGCCCTCCTTCGCCCCCTTCGAACTCGGTTCCTATGCGGGATAGCGAAAAAACGCGAAAGTTGGTGGATAGCTCATAAAAATTCATGAAGAAACTACATCGGTCACTTCTTGGCTCAGGTCAATATTGAGGTTATGACAGGTCAAAGGTGGAATTTTGAGTATAGTTTTTGGGCTCTAGCATGTGACAGAGTTGGGTTAGAATACTTTTTAGGCACCATTCGCTTCCTCTCGTCACGGCGAATCGAATGATGTACAATATGACAATACTAGGTCAAAACACAAAAAATGGCCTGACCCCAGGTCAGTTCTAGGTAACTTTTTAATCTGGAATAGTTAATATGCATATCAATCGATTAGCAAAAGCAATCAAAACGTAATGGTATCAAAATAAAAGTTTTATCATCATTTCCTGCAAAGTTATTGATCCAAGTCTAAAAGCTGCTTCAGTAGCACCAGATGACCTCTCAGAGACCACAGGTAAAAATATTGTGACATGAACCTGGTAAGGGGCCCAGGATACTACAATTTGGAGAATGCGAAGAAATTCTCAGCTGTATCTACACAAATACAGCCCAATTCCTGTTTTCCCCATCTAATTACATATGGAGAGGTCATGATCCGTACCTGACCCTAGGTCATCGATATGGAAAATCCCGGAATACATTTTGTAGTAATCGGTGGGGCCATTATGTGGTGTAAGTTTCAATCTGATAGATTTGCCCATTTCTTAATTATGCCACCTTAGACATTTTTGGAGGTGAGGTCACCTGACCTGCACTGGTGACCTGACCTGAGATGACTCAACCTTAGAATGTTGGGTAAAGTTTCGAAATTGATCAAGGATAAAGTGTGCCAAGTATGCGGCGCTTTGCGCCTCCGCTTTTTGCGTGCCGCCGGAAAAAAACCGAGAGGGATGTTCAAACGCCCCCACCGGGGTCAGGGTTAAGATTTTGAACATAGGTGGCATACTCCCCCTGGCCCCCTGTTCTTTACGCCTATGTGTGACAAGACAACTGCAGTGACCTTAAAATGAAAACTGTGTAGATTCCATGCAATTCTTTGTAAAAGAGTCACTGCCTTCTCGAGTGACCTGAGATGACGCCTGGAAGGCCAGATGGCGAAGTATTTGGTTTAGTTTCCAGAAACGATTAAGTGGTACATGATACCTATAAGGAATTTCAATGTTATCTGCTCCGTATTTAGTGAAAATGGTACATTTATTTTTCCTCCATTGACTCAAATAATAGGATAAACTTCAACAAAACTACCAATGTGGGGTAAACTGACGGTCAGCATTATAGCACTTCTGATATAGCGCCCCTCAAACTTTGGATGGATTCGTGTGGTGCTAACCATCGATCGGCAAAAGCGACCGTGACGCCGCTTCAACGTCGTCATTTCAGGTTTTGAGGTTGAGTCTTGTGACCTCAAGTTTATACCCTTAGAAAATTGTTGATAGGTTTCCAAATGGTCAGGGCCAGGGACCCATGGCGCCATGCCTCCTCATATTCCCCAAAACGTCCGATTTCGTCCATCTTTTTCTCAGAATGCTGCCGTTTTTTTTCAATATTTTGCTGCTGTCCTTCAGCTCCTTCCGAGTAAACATTTGGGTCGATATCCCCCCTCCCCCGGGGCAGTGCCAGGCGGCCTCCGGGACCGCTTATGGTGGGGACTGCCTGATACTGCGTGTCTATTCCCTGACCTTGGGTGTGTTTTGCAGCGCTCGTTAGCAAAATCAGTTGTGCTCCCGCTCCGTGTGGATAAACTTCCCCGTGCCCCCGTTATAGTCCTCCCCGTGTCCCCGTTATCGACCTCCCCGTGTTCCCCGTTATAGACCTCCCCGTGTTCCCCGTTATAGACCTCCCCGTGCCCCGATATAGACTTTATTGCATTAACAGGTGTACCTGTAGGCTAGGTTTGGTTTTCGTTGTATGTTTTTTTTACTTGTCACCAGTAGGTTCCGACAGTTGTACAGGAGGTCCTCGCTAGGTATAGAAGATCTCAATGATAAAAGGCATTTGTGTGAAGCTCATTTCCAGACCTCCCTACTCTATGACCAGCAATTTGTGATTTTATCCTTTGCTTACCTAACTGATTCTGGTGAACGGCTGTGTCCGATTATTTAATCCCAGTGTATTATATCGATTTGTCGTGCAGAATTTGAGGAGGCAGGCTATGAAACATCCTGTCAGCAATTTTATTAATCCATTATTAGTGCTAAGTAGAAATAAAACACAATTGTATAAGTTCTTATGGATCTTTGAAACATAAATATTACATAGCTTGGGCGTAGGCCTCTCGTGAACGTGCAGCCGGTTCCGCACGGATTGTTAGGTATAAGCGTCAGTTGTTTTAAGAAACATCCTAAAACTATTACACTTCTCACAAAATGTTTCGTCTCTAGTAATGTATTTTGACGAGCTCTTTAAATTTGATACCCTGTAAACTGGATGACACGTCAAATTGCAAAATTATGGACAAAAAACTGTTTTTGCCGATCCCGATTATTTTATGTCTTTTCTCAATTACTTCCAAATTTTAGACGTGATTAAGTAGTTTGGCACGTCAGTTCGTGCATCCAGTTAAACCACAGCAGGTGAGGCAGCAATGGTGTCGGCCACGGACCACCACTTGAAAGATATTTCGCAAAAACGACCGCGGCCTAATACCTTCCAATCAGTATGGAACCGGCTGTACCTTCTGTTAACACGCGCATTGACGGGGGTCTGAGCCACCTTCGCTTTAACGGGGCGGGTACCCGCCCCCCTAAGATCTCGAGAACCACGCTAGGTAGCGAAAACGGTAAACGGTGTTGGGTAGCCCATCCACTTCTCCATCGAAAACATTTGTACCATTTTTTTCAGGTCACATTTAAGGCCCCTAGAGGTCAAAACATGCTGTCATAGGGATAACATGTAAGTGAAAGCTTTTGGTCATAATATCTGAACAAGTAAAGATCGAGCAAAACAATTTGAACTGTATGAATCCTTGCAGCAAGCCAAATCGAATGATATATAATATGAAATTGCTAAGATCAAATCAAGGATTTGACCTGACCTGAGTTAAGGTCAAATTAGATAAAATGCAAATCATTAGAGCTGCAGAGACAAGGCAAATCTAATGCAGTTAACATAAATGCTCTATCAGCATCTGCTACTGAGTTATTCAGTTAAAACAATTTTCCCATGTATTTCCAATGGAGAAGTCATGGCTCGTACCTGACCTTAGGTCATCGATATGAAAAATACCGGAACATATGTTAGAGAACTCGGTGGGCCCATTATGTGACATGAGTTCCATTCGGATAGGTTCACCCGGTGCTGACTTATGCTATCTTAAACTTTTTTTAGGTCAGGTCACTTGACCTGTTCTGGTAACCCGACCTGACCTTAACCTTAAAATTTTGACAAAAGTTTTAAAATGAAGGGAGAAAAGGTATGCCAAGTACGGCGGCGCTACGCGCCGCCGTTTTTATGCTGTCTCTGAAAAACCCGAGGGGAGCGGGTACCCGCCTTCCGTCAATGCGCGTGTTAAATGCGTATTTGCGGATGGCCCGATCAAGATAAGGCAACGCGCTGTCGGGCTGGATACCGCAGGACCGGCTTTGCGCAGAGCTTGTTTATCGACTGTTTCTAAGAATAGCCTAAACCCTGTTGTGCTACAAGGCAGCGATTGAGAACTTCACGCACCATGTTGTTCACGAAATAAAGAAACCACTAGATACCCGGTGTGGAGGCTTGAAATTGTGGCTCGGTACTGGCAAGATGCACTCGCACTGAGCCACGCTCCTTTCTCTGCTATGGGACTGAACAAAGAAACATTAAGCCTCTTCCCTGTCTTCCTTCTCTTTTGTTTCAAAGTTCCGGGACAAAGATGCTCGTCATCACCGACCTTGAATTGGTAAACGGCAGAGGTGCCACCTCCTCCCGGGTCTGCGCAACAACTGTCCTCCCTCCCCTGACCTCCGCTGCCGGGGCTGCGTAACAACTGTCCTCCTCCCTGACCTCCGCTGCCGGGGCTGCGTAATGGCTCTGTTCTCCCTCCCTGACCTCCGCTGCCGGGTCTACGTAGTGGCTCTGCTCTCCCATCCCGGACCTCTGTGGCCGACAGTTTGTAATAATCTGGCACAATGATATCTCATTTTATATATCAAATAAATGCGCGCCAGTGTGATATTGCAGCTGCATGTGCAACGTCGCTCAATGTCACAATCTGTAGTGTGGCGTTGCCAGAGGATTTCAGGTCCACCCCGGTCCAGATTCAGAGTTTCCCAGACAAATCGTGGGCCGTATGTGGGTGGATGGTACCTGTATTGGAAAAATACGACTAAATCGACACAACAGGGAGCTGGAACTATATTCAGATTCAGAACAGCCCGAACTCACCGGCCGATCCAGCGGCAGTCAGGCAGTGCTCCGTTCCAGTGGGATCCCTGCTGACATCCACTCTGCGGCTCGCTCTGGTAACAGCGTCAGCGGCCGAGCTTTTCACCTCTGACCGTAGGTAGCCTGCGCCCCTGACGGAAGTAATACCGACCCGGGGACCCGGATATACAGCGCAGGTATGCCGTCCAAAATTTATACCCCTTGGTATGTACACAATCGTGTACCTGCTTCTAGTAGCGGGTTTGCTGGGGGACGGACCCGGACTGGCAACCACCGGGGACAGGCAAATTCTGAGCATTTGGCCTGCATGTGTATCACTGACGATGATGCTATTCACAAGCACATTTATGTAAATTCACGTAGGTCATAGGGACAACATGCAAACAAATTATATCGGGGCTCAACATTTTAGGGGGACCTCCCGCCTGATACTCGTGCAGGAAAACGCACCCCCCCCGCTTTCTTTTGACGTCCATGGCTGGGACCGCTGGCGGAGGAACGTTTTCGCCCAAGGGAGGGGAGCTTCAATGGGGTCAATTTCGTCGGCAGGAGATGTTCTACAGGATCGGTGGCGTAGTGGTTAGCACGCTCGCTTTCTACGCGGCCGACCCTGGTTCAAGGCCCGGTGGATTTCCTGAACAAGGAGCAATCTGACTCCCGAGAAACCCTTCCAAAAGTGAAAGGAATGGTGATATTATATGACCCTGGCAGTTAGAGTGTCGATAATTCCTCTAAAAACTGCGATTGCACCGGATGGAATGTGTCAACGACACATGCTCATGATATATTTGGTTATTTTGTCACCACAAAAACCTAACGTTTTTATCACTAATCTTAGTACTTTGAGACCTGCTCGCTGATGTGCTACTGTCAGTTTTAAAATCCAGGCTGAGGAACATATCGTGTGAAACTGCTTAAAATTTTGAATATTTACAATCTTTTTCGGTAAAATGCAGATATTCTAGTACTATTGCAGTTGTCTTTATTGGCTCATTCCAAGCATTTTCATGTATAATTTTCAGAGCTGGGAATCGGTAGATTTTTGCTACCGGCAGTACGGTTATTCGGTAGATGAAAACGCGCCGTTTGTTTCGGTATTTCTGTAGATTTCCAAAAATTTACCGAATGATTTGGTATTTCGGTTCGCTAGATTTAAAAAACCTTATATATAAAAAAAACACTGAAGATTGTATATTCGGGCACAGCCTTCATCAGAATCGTGGAGTAAATATCAATAATTCTCAGTCCTAGTATAGCCAGACCTCGAATTCGAGGTCTGGCTATACTAGGACTGAGAATTATTGATATTTACTCCACGATTCTGATGAAGGGCTGTGCCTGAATTCAATCTTCAGTGTTTTTATTTCGGATTCGAGGGAGAGGCCAGGGAACATCTTAACAACTCATCATCATGCTCCTGCCCAGCACTTCAAAACTTATCAACATAAAAAAACACATTTTAAGTATTTTAACACATTGTAGAGCCCATACAACACCTATTTTAAGCCTTTAGCTACACTTTAGAGCCTCTAAAACATTTATTCTAGTATTTTTTAGCCCTTTGCAAACATTTGGAATGTTCTTAAGCCTATTCAGACCTTTAAAGCGTAAGAAACTAATAAACCATCTTTGGCAACAGTTGTATATAAACATGCAGCTGAAAAAGGTTAGCAGTAAAACATTGTTAATCAATCTATTACAGCAGCTTTTTATTCAAAATTAAACATTTAAAAAGTAATTAAAAAATTTAACCGAAAAAACAGGTCTCTGTACCCTCAATGAGTGATGACGTCTATGTTATAACAAACCAAACACTAGCTGTAAAGCGCTTGACATTTAGCATCTACTTCTAAATCCACTGAAAGTTTTGCTTACTCTTCTGGATGGTATATTAAAAAAAATGAGGAAGAATAAATCCCAGTTCATACTTCTAGCCTGTTTGGTTTGTCCAGCAGAGGACAAGTTTTAAAGTGTCCGAACCATACCCAACCTCCCCTAGTCTTAAATTGGAAACAGTTGATAGTTAGTGCCGCTGATGTTTTTACATCGTGCAAAGTTTTATATCTAAGACTGCATGACTTGTTGATAAGGTACAACCATCTAACACCCATCTTGTTTAGTGCTGACGTCCCGGTCCACCTTAAACCATGGGAGAGACTGCACCCGAAGACGGGGATTTTATGTGTAAAGGCGTTATCTATGAGGAAACCAACAGAGAGGGTCCGCAGCCAGGCTCTGTAGGAACGTTACATCTGAGGAAAACCAACAGAGAGGGTCCGCAGCCAGGCTCTGTAAAGGCGTTACTTCTGAGGAAACCAACAGAGAGGGTCCGCAGCCAGGCTCTGTAGGGACGTTACATCTGAGGAAAACCAACAGCCAGGCTCTGTAGGAACGTTACATCTGAGGAAAACCAACAGAGAGGGTCTGCAGCCAGGCTCTGTAGGGACGTTACATCTGAGGAAAACCAACAGAGAGGGTCCGCAGCCAGGCTCTGTAGGGACGTTACATCTGAGGAAAACCAAAGCCAGGCTCTGTAGGGACGTTACATCTGAGGAAAACCAACAGAGAGGGTCCGCAGCCAGGCTCTGTAGGGACGTTACATCTGAGGAAAACCAACAGAGAGGGTCCGCAGCCAGGCTCTGTAGGGACGTTACATCTGAGGAAAACCAACAGAGAGGGTCCGCAGCCAGGCTCTGTAAAGGCGTTACTTCTGAGGAAACCAACAGAGAGGGTCCGCAGCCAGGCTCTGTAGGGACGTTACATCTGAGGAAAACCAACAGCCAGGCTCTGTAGGGACGTTACATCTGAGGAAAACCAACAGAGAGGGTCCGCAGCCAGGCTCTGTAAAGGCGTTACTTCTGAGGAAACCAACAGAGAGGGTCCGCAGCCAGGCTCTGTAGGGACGTTACATCTGAGGAAAACCAACAGCCAGGCTCTGTAGGGACGTTACATCTGAGGAAAACCAACAGAGAGGGTCCGCAGCCAGGCTCTGTAGGGACGTTACATCTGAGGAAAACCAACAGCCAGGCTCTGTAGGAACGTTACATCTGAGGAAAACCAACAGAGAGGGTCTGCAGCCAGGCTCTGTAGGGACGTTACATCTGAGGAAAACCAACAGAGAGGGTCCGCAGCCAGGCTCTGTAGGGACGTTACATCTGAGGAAAACCAAAGCCAGGCTCTGTAGGGACGTTACATCTGAGGAAAACCAACAGAGAGGGTCCGCAGCCAGGCTCTGTAGGGACGTTACATCTGAGGAAAACCAACAGAGAGGGTCCGCAGCCAGGCTCTGTAGGGACGTTACATCTGAGGAAAACCAACAGAGGGTCCGCAGCCAGGCTCTGTCGGTCTGTAAATCATCTTTCAAAGTCCAAGCCTCTTTCCGAAAGCCCGAACAAGCTTCCCTTCGCTATTTTCACCGATGTAAGGGGGACGACATCTCAATGGTGGCACCCCCTCTAGCCCGTCCAACGGGGGGGCACAGTGTCCCGGTGCTCACCCTGTTTAGCAGCCCATGTGAAAACTGGACTGTCCGATTTACATGAGAAATCACCATTCTAACGAAACAGCTAACTATACATCGAGCTGTCTTTTGATACCCCGATGTGTTCTTTGTATGTGAACTTGACAGATCAACCATCAATAGACAGACCAAGGGACATATTCAGGCCTCGGAGTCACAGTCCCAATCTCACTTCTGATGTATCAGTCCCAATATCACCTCTGGTGTCCCAGTCTCACCTCAAGTCTGGGTCCCAGTCCAAGTCTCACCTGTTGCCATGCTGTGGCTGATGAGGTATAGCCTGTCCAGCCTGATAAGACACTCTGCTGATTCTCTGCTCTCTGCCACGTCCTCTGCTGAGGCTCTGCTGGCCTTGGTATCCTCTGCTGAGGCTCTGCTGTCCTTCGTGTCCTCTGCTGAGACTCTGATGTCCTTCGTGTCCTCTGCTGAGACTCTGCTGTCCTTCGTGTCCTCTGCTGAGACTCTGCTGTCCTTCGTGTCCTCTGGTGAGGCTCTGCTGACCTTGGTATCCTCTGCTGAGGCTCTGCTGTCCGTGTCCTCTGCTGAGCCCGCCGGGTACGTGCCCGGGGACGGAGTACCCGGCCGTACCGCCGTACCTCTGCGCTCGGGGCTGAGCAGGTGGGCCGGCTCTGTAGCCGGCGGTACCAGTGTACCTGGCGGTACTGCCGTAGCGTCGGCCGCTGCTCGTCCAGCCAGTGTAACTGGGCGCTGACTGGGCGTGGCCGGAGCCCGGGATGCCGGTGTGACCGGGCCCTGACCGGGCGTGGCCGGAGCCCGGGATGCCGGTGTGACCGGGCCCTGACCGGCCGTGACCGGAGCCCGGGATGGCAGCAGAGCGCTGGTACACGGGACTGCGTGTGATGGGACGCCATCGGCCGTCATGATGAGGTTCGCTGGTGAAGAAGGTTGCGTCTCCACTGCTGAAGACGCACAGCATCAACACCAGCATGGCGGCGGACATGCCGGCGGGTGAGGCTGCGCTGGCTACTGGGCTGCTGAGCTGCGCTGCTGGGCTGAGCTGCTGAGCTGAGGTGCTCCGCTGAGCTGCTGAGCTGGAACACAGCGCGGTGGCTGCTATTCTTCACCGCCCTGGAAGCAGAGAGTTGCTTCAGAGACAAGTAAACGCCGGAACCGTGTATTCTAGAATGTTATAGCTGCTTTTTGGGCCCCATTCCATCCCACGGCTTCTCGTTTGTTGCCTTTTAGGGGCACAGGGAAGGAGGAGGGATAATACATTCGGCAAGCAATTTGAATAAATTCTTGAGTCTTCATTCTTTCAGTCTTTCAGTTCTTAGAGTCTGTCACCACCTGGCCCCGGCTTCCCTTCCGTGTCAGTGACGCCCCCATTTCGGCTGTACCGCTAGTGTGTCAATATAAGGGCGAATATGCGTCACACGTGCCTGCTAATCTTGCCTCTTCACCAGAGGATGATACCCATTCACTGATGACGAACCTGCACGTCCCAGCGGCCTCCAGCGACTGATCCGGGCTCCAGCACCAGCTGGGAGAAATGGTCCTCCAAAAGAATCCTCCAGAGGCAGTAGTGTCCCACCTTTGTAATGCGACTTAAACTGAGATTATGATTTTTGGGGTTTAACGACGCACCAACTGATAGCGTCATACGGCTAGAACTGAGATAGCAGTTCTGTAGAGCGTGTTAAGAAAACACTATTAGCATACTTAACTTCACCCATAGCCCTCTTTAGTAACTTTTAAATCCCTGTAAAGTTCAGATGAAAGGGCATGCAGGCCTTACTTCAAACTCTGGGAGATCTCCTTTCTATTTGATTTCAACGATCTGGTTGGGCTAAATCCTAACTGCGCGACTGACACCCATGTCACGTGATAAATGCTAACAATGGCAACACTGTCGCAACGTTGACATGCTGTGAGTAGCATCCTAGCAGCCAGTCTCGTTATTCAGAAAACCATGCAGAGGTAGTGCTCCGGTGAAAGCTTGGGATTGATTCTGCTGCGATATTCCGGCGCTCAATATTTACTCGAAGGAGGTCGGCTGGCAACTGACTGGTGAGAGCGTGACCTGAGCGGGGCGGCCGTCCCTGTGCTTCGAGTGACGTTAAACTTTGGCTTCTAAGTTAACCTGGAATTACTGGAATCAGTAGATGGTGGGGTGGGAATTTCCGTGACAAGTCTCTTGATCACTTAACCCGGCACTGCCTGATCTCTTTTCCTACACACTACCCCTGGGGGTCCGATTGAACCCCCTGAGATCTCAAGAACCGGAAATGACACGGAAAAATTGAAACGGCGCTGGAAAAGCCTTACCGTCTTCTCCTCTGGAGTCGAGTTTTAACCTTATCCGTTGACCCGACTCAAGGATTCAAATGATATAGGTATATTCAAGGATACCTATCTAAGGATTCAAAGGCTATCTCGTTTCATTCAAGGGTTATAGACATCAACACATTCGAAAGCCGTGACCCTTTTTGATTCCTGGTGATCTTGGTATTGACCTGACCTCAAAATAGATAACGGGGCATAGATTGCTCGTTTCAAGAGCTTTCGAATGATGTTTAGAAACTTGTTCTAACTCTTCTATAAGTCAAGTTGCCCTGGTTTTGGCAGTCTCATATTAGAAGAACAGAATTGCCTTGCATGGGTATAGAATTGACGCCATAACTCGTTGACCTGATCTGACCTGATGTCAATTTTTGGTCAAAAGCTGTCAAATGGATTGCCCTAGAGGTCTGAAAAGCGACGCGCGTTTCATTTAAATCGGCTCATAGTCATTGGCAACAATCGAGGGGAGTGGTCCGATCGAACCAGAGAAGGGCCACCCAGGCGGTGATGGGTAAAGTGAGGCCTCGATTCCAAAAGCCCTGCCTGTAATAACTTGGACGAAATTTATACGAAAGGTCTTTATTTTGACACGGTGGTCCATCCTCTTTAATTGAGCATTTGGAGACAAATTGGTGTCGACGTGAAATCACCTGTAGTTACTTCTGCGGGTCAGTCCTACAGGGCACTTGTGCAGGACAGTGCTGCAGGGCACTTGTACAGGCGCTAGCGCGGGGCTGCAGGGCTCTCGTGCAGGCGCTAGCGCGGGGTTGCAGCGTCCGGTGACCTGATGCTGCAGTGAGTCAGGGCCCACCGGGTGAGATCGGCAGTGAGATCGGCCCACCGGGTGAGATCGGCAGTGAGATCGGCCCACTGGGTGAGATCGGCAGTGAGATCGGCCCACCGGGTGAGATCGGCAGTGAGATCGGCAGTGAGATCGGCAGTAAGATCGGCCCACCGGGTGAGATCGGCAGTGAGATCGGCAGTGAGATCGGCCCACCGGGTGAGATCGGCAGTGAGATCGGCCCACCGGGTGAGATCGGCAGTGAGATCGGCAGTAAGATCGGCCCACCGGGTGAGATCGGCAGTGGGATCGGCAGTGAGATCGGCAGTGAGATCGGCCCACCGGGTGAGATCGGCAGTGAGATCGGCCCACCGGGTGAGATCGGCAGTGAGATCGGCAGTGAGATCGGCAGTAAGATCGGCCCACCGGGTGAGATCGGCAGTGGGATCGGCAGTGAGATCGGCAGTGAGATCGGCCCACCGGGTGAGATCGGCAGTGGGATCGGCAGTGAGATCGGCAGTGAGATCGGCCCACCGGGTGAGATCGGCAGTGAGATCGGCAGTGAGATCGGCAGTGAGATCGGCAGTGAGATCGGCAGTGGGATCGGCAGTGAGATCGGCAGTGAGATCGGCCCACCGGGTGAGATCGGCAGTGGGATCGGCAGTGAGATCGGCAGTAAGATCGGCCCACCGGGTGAGATCGGCAATGGGATCGGCAGTGAGATCGGCAGTGAGATCGGCCCACCGGGTGAGATCGGCAGTGAGATCGGCCCACTGGGTGAGATCGGCAGTGAGATCGGCAGTGGGATCGGCAGTGGGATCGGCAGTGAGATCGGCAGTGAGATCGGCAGTGAGATCGGCCCACTGGGTGAAATCGGCAGTGAGATCGGCAGTGGGATCGGCAGTGAGATCGGCAGTGAGATCGGCAGTGAGATCGGCAGTGAGATCGGCAGTGAGATCGGCAGTGAGATCGGCAGTGGAATCGGCAGTGAGATCGGCAGTGAGATCGGCAGTGGGATCGGCAGTGAGATCGGCAGTGAGATCGGCAGTGAGATCGGCAGTGGGATCGGCAGTGGGATCGGCAGTGAGATCGGCAGTGAGATCGGCAGTGGGATCGGCAGTGAGATCGGCAGTGGGATCGGCAGTGAGATCGGCAGTGAGATCGGCAGTGGGATCGCAGTGAGATCGGCAGTGAGATCGGCAGTGAGATCGGCAGTGAGATCGGCAGTGAGATCGGCAGTGAGATCGGCAGTGAGATCGGCAGTGAGATCGGCAGTGGGATCGGCAGTGAGATCGGCAGTGAGATCGGCAGTGAGATCGGCAGTGGGATCGGCAGTGAGATCGGCAGTGAGATCGGCAGTGAGATCGGCAGTGAGATCGGCAGTGGGATCGGCAGTGAGATCGGCAGTGAGATCGGCAGTGAGATCGGCAGTGGGATCGGCAGTGAGATCGGCAGTGAGATCGGCAGTGAGATCGGCCCAGTGAGATCGGCAGTGAGATCGGCAGTGAGATCGGCAGTGGGATCGGCAGTGGTGAGATCGGCAGTGGGATCGGCAGTGAGATCGGCAGTGAGATCGGCAGTGGGATCGGCAGTGAGATCGGCAGTGGGATCGGCAGTGAGATCGGCAGTGAGATCGGCAGTGGGATCGGCAGTGAGATCGGCAGTGGGATCGGCAGTGAGATCGGCAGTGAGATCGGCAGTGAGATCGGCCCACTGGGTGAGATCGGCAGTGAGATCGGCAGTGAGATCGGCAGTGAGATCGGCAGTGAGATCGGCAGTGAGATCGGCAGTGAGATCGGCCCACCGGGTGAGATCGGCAGTGAGATCGGCAGTGAGATCGGCAGTGAGATCGGCCCACCGGGTGAGATCGGCAATGAGATCGGCAGTGGGATCGGCAGTGAGATCGGCAGTGGGATCGGCAGTGAGATCGGCAGTGAGATCGGCAGTGAGATCGGCCCACTGGGTGAGATCGGCAGTGAGATCGGCAGTGAGATCGGCAGTGGGATTGGCAGTGAGATCGGCAGTGAGATCGGCAGTGAGATCGGCAGTGAGATCGGCAGTGAGATCGGCAGTGAGATCGGCAGTGAGATCGGCCCACCGGGTCAGGCGGATGTTTTGCACGTTGCACTGGATTATCCGCAGTAGCATTTTATTATCTCATGATCAGATAGTACCGCAGTGAACTGCAAATGCTGCAAGTTTCAAATAGGTCAGCGGAAAGGATTCGCATCTATCAAGATTACATAACAGAGTCATATCACAATGTAGAATTGAGCTGGACTCCGGACATTGGCTGGGCGTGCATTCTTTGCTATAGGTGTTGTCTTATTTGTGCGATCGTTGAATGTAGTCATTAGGCTGTTGCTTATACAAGAAAGATAATATCCAGGACACGGCAGGGCTTTTTGGGTGCACAAACCGGGTGCAATTTTTAGTTCCCAGGACCGGTCCCGCTGGTGGTCCCCAGGCCTCCGGATTTTCGACGACTGAGGACCACAGCCCATTCCGTGAAAACCGTTGACTAGCTTTTCATTGGGAACTGTCTTGCTGAAGGCCACCAAGCCCCTTCACCAGGTATACTGCACATTATTTTACATAAAATCGGAGTTTCCAAAGGCCGCCTCTTCTCCCTCATTGTCACTCCAAGTGCATCTGGACGGCTGCCTCCTCCTACTCGTCTGCCTGGTCTTCTTCTTCCTGGCCACCATCTGCCGCTGTCAGTCGGTGGACTCGGGCAGTAGCACCAGGCTGCTGCCGCTGTCAGTCGGTGGACTCCGGGCAGTAGCACCAGGCTGCTGCCGCTGTCAGTCGGTGGACTCGGGCAGTAGCACCAGGCTGCTGCCGCTGTCAGTCGGTGGACTCGGGCAGTAGCACCAGGCTGCTGCCGCTGTCAGTCGGTGGACTCGGGCAGTAGCACCAGGCTGCTGCCGCTGTCAGTCGGTGGACTCGGGCAGTAGCACCAGGCTGCTGCCGCTGTCAGTCCTTGGACTCGGGCAGTAGCACCAGGCTGCTGCCGCTGTCAGTCGGTGGACTCGGGCAGTAGCACCAGGCTGCTGCCGCTGTCCAGTGGAATGGTTCAGAATAGAACACGTCATTCTGCTAAAAAGTAATCCGCACCTTCCATGGACGCTCTCGTATGTCAGGGTATCATTCTCATACACTGCGGTCCTGAGTTGCGTGTATATCTGTGCATCGTGCCCGTGAGTAGGTTCTGTAAATACTCTGAAATGTAATAGGGTAGTGGTGGTGGGGAGTGGGGAGGAGTTCAAGTTGAATCTCTCTCTCTCTCTCCTCTCTCTCTCTCTCTCTCTCTCTCCTCTCTCTCTCTCTCTCTCTCTCTCTCTCTCTCTCGTGTCTGATGAACGGTGTCTCGCCGCCGGCTAGCCCGGGCCACAGACCTTCCGACAAAAAACCACCGCCGCCCAGTGAGCAGCCGGCGGCCCACCACAGTAACACACCCACCAGAGGTCACCATGGCACAACGTTCCGGTATCCATACCATCCCACGGCCGGAGTGTCTGATATCCGGCGATACAAGGTGCCAGGTGCCTGGTCTTTCCACCCACCAGAGATCAACACGGCACAATTTTTCAGCATTCATGTGTTACACTCCGACGTGAAGCTCCAGTCCTGGAGATTGTATCCAGGCACGGTTCCGTGACATCTCATACCTGAGGAAATCTGGTCCCACCGCGTCCCTTCCACTGTTTTCCGTCCCACCCCCATATTGACTACGCAGTGATTCGGGTCCCATTGGCCAGGCCAGGTTTACCACAGTTACCTCATGATCGGCCGTTGTTTGTGTTTAGGGAACCAGCGCCCTGTAAGGCGACTTTTTGTCAACTCGGACGTGGTGTAAGCTTTTGACTGCGCTAGTCTGCTGGTTGACATAAGTTTCTCCTTTCGAGAAACTACGTTCGTTTCTCACGTTTCCCAGTCAAGAACAGAGACTGAGAACGTAGACTGGAGAGCCGAGCGCCGTCTCTGTTTGACACGTTGCCTCGGATATGAGAGGGCTGGAGCTAAAGCGACTGCCACGGCCACCAGTACGTCTGGCAGTGTAGCGTGACGCGATGGTGAGGCCAACAAGGACAAGCACACATTAGAACCCACTGATAGGTGAGGTCACAAAAGGATAGGTCCCACTGATAGGTGTGAGGGTTCTATCCTTATGTGTGAATAGAACCCACACATCCATCTTCTACCTACCTTCCTTCTAATGTGTGAATGTCCTTGTTGGCCTCACCACACAAGGACATAACCAACTGATAGGCGGCTTCACCTATCAGTGGGTTTCAAGCCTGTTGGTGATGAACTTGAATAGATGAAATGAAATTGAATTATGGGTGTATACAGTTATATGTGTATTATAGAGTTATTAGTGTATTTGTGCATTATTAGTCATTAGTGTATTTTATTAGCCTCGTGAATTCCCAAGGTCTCTGAACGAGAATGCAGCACCTTCAGAATGGGGTTTGAAATGAGATATAACCGTGTGATAGAGCCTGCCCAGAAACCACTTGATCATTATTTCATTTGTCCCAGATCTAACGGTTCACAGAAAAAAGGTACAAATTTGCCTCCTAACGACCCGCCCTTCCCTGTCATGTTTAAGGGAAGGTGCCCATGTTACGCACACCGTGACAAAAAACTGCGATATCGTCCAAATGTGTAGTATCTGAAGATGAAACTGGGTTAAGACATCGGTCATGGAACCGCCTAACTTCAACATGAATTCGAAGCATATGTTTCATCTGCGTTTTTGGATAAAAGCTGTTTTCCCAAAGGTCTGTATTGACGCGTATTTGAGAACTATTTTTTATTTATTTATCAGCTGCGGACACTTCCACACATGAGGTGGCTTTTCAAGCACCGTCGTAATGGACATGAAGTGATGCAAACTATGGAAGGAGACGGTAAGGATAAGGATAGATGAGGGTAAAGTAAGGTGGAATACTACCTGGAGGGGTCGCTGCTGCCCAAGGCGCATGCGCCCGCTGCCTCCAGGTAGTTTAAGGATGAGGAGGCGAATAAGGATAAGGATTTCCGGCTTCTACACACACTACACACACACACACACACACAATTCACAGACAGCCAAACGCATACGCACACACACACACATATGCACTAAAAACAAAACTGAGGAAGATGAAGGTGAAATCGACGATGCTCGACTTCGTATTCGTTTCATTTTCGTATCCACATCCAGTTCAAAATAAGTCACTTCTTTATTCTTCTATGAATCTTGTCTTCATGTTATAATTTTGATCTTGACTCCGTAACTTTATTTTTTGAAATAAGATAACTTGGCCAAGGCCATCACCACTAGAAAGCCTTGAAAGTGGATGGAATTTTTTAAACACTCTGCTCCAGACACTTCTTGTCCCAAGCGGCGTCCAAAATCACGTGCGTCGAAGCGAAAAATCAAGAGTAAAAATAGGCCGCAAAAATAGTATGGAGGACAAAACCACATTCAATATTTCATATTTTGTCTTGCTTTGTCTTATCCCACAGATGTCTGAGGCGAATGAAAATCAGTTCGCGATGTAGCCAAGAAAAATAACAATACGCCATTGCAATATCAACTTCGAGCGTAAGTTAGAACAGGATGAATTCCGTCAATTTCTTGAGCACTGAAAAACACGTCCTCCCACTGTGAGCGACCGACTTGTAGTGAGTGCGTCTAACAAAGCACATGTGGGTCTCGTAAGTACGTACGCCGAATATTTATCTTCTTTTAGAACTCACATCAAAATGGTTTCAGTGCTACCAGATGCCGGAGTCCAGCTTGAATAATTCGGATGGGCTTAGTGTTTTAAATTTCTGTGGATTGTAGCCTTTTGAGCCTTGAGCGAAGTCATTGTTTTTTTGTTCAGTGACGATGTCATGTCTAGTGCATTATGCATTAAGCCACTCAACTCAGAGACGGCGGATTCCATTTTCGAGAAGTGGTGCAAGATTTTCTGGAGGGGGCGCCTTCCTCCCCAGGGGGCGCCGTCATCTCTTGGGGGCGCCTTTGCTATCCAATGGCGTTCTGCAGAAACTCTTTGGACTCGGCGTGCGAGGCCACTTGGGGTGGTTTATTTCTAATATTCCGAAAAATAGGTATTTTAGATTTCGTGAAAACTCAGTCGTATCGGATTTGTATCAGCAACAGAGTGGCATAGCCCAGGATTCTGTGATTTTCATAGCCTTGTTTGCAGTTATGACCAATGATATTGCAGACACTTCCCGCAAACATACGGCATGTGCTTTTCGTTGAAGAGTTCACAATATGGGTGACAGCGTCCACTACAGCAGCTGCGCAGAGGCGGCTGCAGCTTGACCTTGACACATTGCAGCAATGGATCATATGCAATGGACTGAAATTTTCAAGTTCAAAGACATAGTGCATGCACTTTTATAATAGACATTGAGACTGAATACCCGATTTTGTAAATTCGCGGAAATCCGAGCGACGTTGTAGCAGAAACCAGATTTATCAGGCTCACACTCGATAAGCTTTCATATGTGCCACACCTGAAGGATTTCCGCAAAAAAATGTTTCGATACGCTGAAAATACTGAAGGTGTTGACGAGGATGAGATACCGTGCAGCTAGAGAAATGTTTCTCATGCTATACACGTTATACGCTTATCGCCTATATATACGTTATGCGCACGTTATACGCTCATTGTTATACGCTACGTTATAAGCTTCTTATGCTGTATAGATCACTTATTCGTCCGAAGATCGAGTACGGCTGTGTCAGAGCCGCATGACGAAATCCATAGAGCGAAGCGGATTGAGATTTCTCAAGAGGCTCTATTCTGGCCGTTTGGCGGTTCTGACAGTTGATACCAGGGCTCTGCAATTGTGTAGGGTGATTGCCCTTTTACGCTAGACGCCCAAACTAAGGCCCCGAATTTAAATTCAAAATAGTTTTTGAGAAATTTTGGAACAAATGTTTTCAATTTTGCATTTTTATCATTTTTATTTCTTAACCTTCGCCCGGGTGGGGGGTCTTTTAGACCCCCCTCGGGTTTTTCCGAAGTGACCAAAAAACGGCGGCGCGCAGCGCCGCCAAACTTGGTCTAGCTGTTCCTTCATCATTTTTACATCTTTCCTGAAAATTTTGGCTCAATGTCATATCAGGTCAGGTCACCAGGTCAGGTGAAGTGACCTCACCTCAAAAAATACTTAGGACGACATAACTAAAAGAAGGGTTAATCGATCAAGTTGAAACTCATACCACATCTTGGGCCCACCAGGAGCTACAACATTTGTTCTGGGATTTTTTATATTGGTGACCTAAGGTCATGTGCAGAGTATGACCTCCCCATTGACAATGCATGGGGAAAATCACGAATTGAGCTTTTCTCAGTAAGTATGGATGGAATCAACTTCAAAGATCGGTTGCCACTTGCTCTTAGCCCATTTCTGAAGCTGATACCAACATTTTTGACTTGTGACCTTTAAAAGGTCACCTTAGGTCAAATAAGCATTTTTTGGTGTTTTTCTCTATAAATTTTGAATAAACTAAGATAGAGCTTTTATTTTGTCACCGAAGTGTTTGTATAGTCACTGGAAGTCAAATGATATACATCATGACTATACCAGGTCAAGTTGGGTCAGACCGTTGACCTGGGTCAGGTCAAATTCTTAAATTTGACCTGGCATAGCAATATCATATATCATTCGATTCGTATTGACAAGAGGATTGCAATGGTGCATAAACTATGGCTGTATCTTGTTTGGTTTGGAAGCTATTGGCGAAAAAGTAAACGCCCTTATGCATGGGTGGCTATGGACATTCCCAAGAATATGCCCAATATTTAGTGACCTGTAGCTCCTAGGCTTTGACCTGACACGAAAATGAATGCCACTGTAATGAAAGCACATCTCAAGAGCTTTCGAATGGTGTTAGAAAAATGTTTCTAGCTATCATAGTTTCTGAGATATAGGAGGTTTTCTTGGTACACCTCATATTAGCGATTTTGACCTATTTTGACCTCTGGTGACCTTGATATTGACCTGACAAGAAAAATGACCGAAGTATTTTCGATATCATTTTCGAAGAGCTTTCGATTGCCGTTTTGCGCTTTTTTCTAGCTCTCTTAGTTTTTGAGATCGTGGGGGTCTTTTTTAGCCCCCCACCAGGGCGAAGGTGGCTCGTACCCGCCACCGGGGCAAGGGTTAAGCGACGAACATGAAATTTGCCTCCTTTTGAATAAGCAACAAGGCCACCTAAGAAAAAAGTTCGAACTGGTCCGACAATATTTATTACGCCAAAACGCAGTATTTCTAGTACAAGCAAAAAAGATATTGAAATTTGACAGCCGACTTGTAAGCTCGAAATGTCAGAAGGCACGCTTCAGTTAGTTTAAAGACAGCCACGTGGAGGCAGCTACGTCAATTTTCTTGTGCTTAGGCATAGTTTCCAGTGGAAAACGTAAAATTCTGACCTAGTTTTTGCCATTTTGCCGGAGGACTACATTTTTGCTCATTTCATTTAAATCTTAATCTCTCGCGATCCAATGCGCCGATTTGACTTTTCATTTCAAATAATGAAAGAAAATTGCTTCCGCCTGATAGTATTCGGAGATGGATATCGTGATAATAAAATTCATTGTCTTATATGTAGAAATATAATTTTAGTAGAAAACCTTTTATTTGCAGCTTTTCGGTTAAGAGCACATGTCATTCACAAGCTCAGAATTGACATGGCTGAATAGGAAAATTAATTGCAGTCATTCAATTCATTTACACTACCCACTTATCTCCAACGGCTTTCGAGTAATTCGTCCGAAAGGGTATTTCAAGGAGCTAAATTTCTCCGGAACATGTTTGCTTCTCACCATGGTTTCAAGTCCTCAAAATGAATGGAAGTGGATGCAATTTGGCATAAAGCTAGCTTAGGGTCCTGGGTCGCCGATACAAGTGATTCTAGGCGAATCTAATGTTTGGTTCGCCTTCTAGAAGCAGCTTTATACCATGCCTTTTCTGTACGAACACAACACCCGGCGCCACGATCACGGCATCGTTTTGATTGCGTGATACCGGCCAGTGACCTCCTGACTGGTCACAGGTGTAGGGTTAGTGGGAGTCGGTACAGTGTGGCGCAGTGGTCTAGTGGTTAGAGGTCCTGTCTCGTGTTGAGGGGTGCGCGGGTCGAATCCGGGGTTGACTGCGGGATATTTCCTATTTATTTCAAAGAAAAGAATGATGGCACTGACCTACAGGCTTATGAAGAGATACATTGAGAATGAAATATGGCTGATTTCAGCACATTGTCATGCGGCTCTCCTGCGCCGGTTGGAGGTTATCCCAGGTCGCAGACCGGGGTTGCGTATGAGGCCACTCCTTAGTCCGCGAAAAAGATTATCGATATGTCCGTCATCTCGCTATCAGAATAGTAACAGGAGCATTCCAAGCTTCACCCATAATAAGCATGCTAGTGGAAATTAGTGAAATACCGCTACAAATGCGCAGTAAGATACTCGCTTTGCATTAAGCCATTAAAAGGAATGTGGCACCTTTAGAACGTGATTTTAACTGAGATAGCCAAGTTGTAAAGCAAATCGGAAAACCAGGTGCTCTATCACTGGCGGATCCAGGGGGGGCCCAGGGGCCATGGCCCCCCAAAGCCCGAAATAGTATCTTTTGGCCCCCCCAAAACGACCGACTTTTGGCCGTTTTTTTTAAATCCTATGCTTTTTGCGATTTTTTCTCGATTTGGCCCCCAAAACGATGTTTTGGCCCCCTCCAAAACTTTTTCCTGGATCCGCCAATGTGCTCTATATATCATTTGTCTTGGAACTCGATTTTTCCGTAGAAAAAACTAAAACCTACCCGAAATGTACCTCTCATGTACCTCTCGCCAGGCGGCCATTGTTGTGAGCTGCTGGTGTGACGACATATGCTGACATCACGATGAGCATCAGCCAATCGAAGCCCTTGAAGTGTTTCGAGTATGGTAGTGGTTGCCAGATCATGACATCATCCAGAGGCAGATATTTATTCATTTTTCTAGAGGAGTATTTTAAAAATAAAAGCATTGAGCTTGCTGTACATTTTTCAGAAAAATCATGAGTGGTTTCATTATTTTCGGCTAAAAGTACGCCTAATTACACAAAATTCCAGGATTTTACCAAGGTGCCACGTTCCCTTTAAAATAAGTCACCAACACGCCCAACATACCAAACATTTTTTTTGGCGACGCCTACCTCAGTCAGATAAGACAGTGGCTCGCGTTTTGCAACCCGTCACCAGGGAGTGGGAGTCTGTGCCTGGCTGGCACAGGCTGGTATCGACAGCAATCTCGTCGAACCACATGAAGCAGCTGTTATTGAACCATAGCTCATCTCGACAGTTAACACGAACACAACCTACGCCAACAAAGCAAAAATTTGCCTCCTGAACCGACGCGCCAGTATTTTATAAACTTGCTTGCGGAGCCGTTCGAAAACCATGTCTGTTTCTATATAGACGGTTGCAAAAGAAAGTGACAATGGCACAGGGCGTGCATTTGTTGGTGACGACGTTGAGAAGTTTTCTAGTTTGCCTTACGAAGGATCCATTTTTACTTCAGAGCTGTACTCCATTTTTTTTGCTGTTTGGACCAGGTGTCTAAGCTGATGGTGAGGAAGTTTGCGATTTTTACCGATTCGCTGTCTTATCTGCAGACATTAAAGCCATTTTATTTCTATAATGCGTCGTCACCTTGGCAGGCCATGCTGAAGATGACTGGATCTTCTGTGTGCACTGATTAGTCCAGTAGGAAGACACAGGCAGTTTGGATGGCTACCATCTCAGCCTGAAAACTCGAGCAGAGCGAGCCTGCTGGTCGCCTGAGCTCATGCTGGGCTCTGTCTGGTGACTCGATGAAGACCCAGCTCCCCCGCTCGTGACCCCTCCGTGCACTGACCCGTCGGTCCACACCCATGTGGCACATTGAGTCAGGGAAGCGAGGTGGGGGAGAGCTACTCGCTTCTTCCGGACAGGTGGGGCTCCTGATGTCAGTGGGCCCACGTCTAGTTGAAATGTGACTCACTCTCCTGATACCCACAGTGGAAGACGTCGAGGAAGGAAAGACTCGATGGGGAGGGAGATGCCTGCTTGATCCCACATGTCTTTGCCCACCTGCCGCCACCCGGTCACCGAGGAGAGTCGAGAGGGCGCTGTCGCCTCCGCACGTCTTCACAGAGGGTCTTCAGGCGGCAGGGTATGGAATTTCACCAGCAGTCGGGTCGCGAGTACCCTCCTTCTGGCCGCTACGCGGGGAGTCTTAACTCGGCTGGGAGTGGAGTGGGTGCATCCTGTGATGATACGCGCCGACGCTCTCATTTTGCGTTCCAGCAGCTCGACATGAAATGGCGGTGTGGCGTGGAGCCACGCTGCGGCCGCTTACTCCATCGCTCCTCTCACGTAGCCAGTAGCGACGGTTCGGAGGTGCTGTTCGTGCAGCCCCCAGTTGCAGCCGGACAGTTGACGTAGGTGGGAGATGCGGGGGTGGACCTTCTCCCACAGTCTCTTACAGTGTGGACCGAAATGGAGGAGCCGATCGATGGTGACGCCAAGTAGCTGTAGGGTGTCTCCAGCAGTGACAGACTTCCCGTCGACCTTAAAATTGAAGGGATCGGCGTCTCTGACCCACTGGGACATCACCAGTACTTGGATCTTGGCTCCTGATACCACCATTTTGTGCTGTCGGGTCCACTTCATGAGGGTGCCAGCAGCAGCTTTATTGCGCCCGGTCCTTGGCGACTTGGATGTTGTTGCCCGTGCAGAGAGCCGCCGTATCATCGGCGTACATGTAGGGGAGCATCCGGGAACCGCGCAGAGTGCGTCTACCAGCCGAGCCGCCCATACAAAATAAAACTGGCGATAAGACACTTCCTTACGGCAGGCCAGTTCGGAAAATGCGCTCACTGGAAAGCACACCATTTAGTTCCACCTGGACTCTTCGGTCCCGGAGTCACTGCCAAATCCAGGCCACCGTGCAATTTGACAGCCCCATCTACAGCAGGCGAACGCGTAGCAGGTGGTGGTCCACTACGTCGTACGCGTGCGCGAAATCAAACGCGACAGAGGACGTATTTCTGCGCGGTCTGTTCATCGGGAGGGCGGCTGTGTCTCGATTTGGGCATGCACAGTGCACGCTCACCTCTTCTCTTAAATGAGTCCTGAACTTGACCTGAAGGCGATGGTTGATGGTATAAGTGGATGGTCAGTGACAAAATATACTCGTTTTATCAATCTGAATGGTCTTTTCACTTCGATCTGAACACTGCACATGATCATTAAACGCGCAAATTACAGCCAATAAACGAAAAAAAGTTATCAATTTATCAAGAGAGTACTTGGACACGTTGAAATTGTTTTCTTTTTATTCTAGTAGGGCCAATTTATGTCACAAATCACAAATGCCTATGGCATGATCTATTTCAGCATTCAATCACATGGCTACCGAAATTATCTTAACATCTCCGAAATTTCACGCACAAGAGCAATTCTCCCATGCTGATGAATTGAAGAATATAGATAAAGGTCGATGGAAAATGCCCACATACTTCATTCTGTGTTTATCTTAACGTTTCAACTTCCCTTATATCTCCTTGAGTCTGCCATCTGGTTCAAACATTATTTTTTAGGAGCAATTAATAATGTGGGTTAAAGTCCGGCTTGTGTTTCTTACAACTTAAAAGCTTTTCCGCTGAGGTAATTTTCTTGGACAGCGCACAGGCCAGGTTCACACTCGCTGCGATTATTTTCAATGTCCTCTCACCATTATTCTTACGAATCTTGGCCACGTGGAAAGGCAAAATGATGCTTATCATATTTGATATTAAAATAACCTTAACCCCTCTTCACTAATAGAAAAATCCCCAGATATGTACCTTTATGTTCAGCTGTTGCATCTTCCCAAGTGTCTTGAATTTCTCCATGACCTAGTGGCAGTTACAGATTTTTCAAGAGGTGCCGAAAAAAGTGTGGACTGAACTGTTTAGCAATTCATTGTTTCAAATATCACGCCAAATAGGCATCTTGCTTGGCTGGTACAAACTGTTATGGCTGGGAGAGGGTGGGATAGGACGTTGTTAAAAATACGATCCACCAATATGACGGCAACCGAAAACCGAATACCATAGGCGCCCTTTGGGTGAAAAGTTGATGGTAAAGTGCCCACTTTGAGGCTCCGCGTTTCCCCCCACCTTACTAAAATTCTAGATCCGCCCATACGCGGATCCAGGGGGCAAAGGGGAGGGGCAGATGCAGCCCCCAATCGATCCTCGGCGCCCCCTGAAATGGTCACGGCGCCCCCTGAAAGGTCGATGGCACTCGCTTGAAGTGGCGCTTCCCACTCTCCCCCCAGGATGCGAAATCGGTGCTCACCGATAGGATTTTACGCCCACCTGGTAGGTTTTCCGGTCAAAAGTGGCGCCCCCTGCTCCGGATGGCGCCCCCGGGAAGGTGCTCCCCTCCGATTGGCAATCCTGGATCTGCCTATGGATCTGTCACTGTTCAAGAGCAAACAATTCACAGGAAAAGCAGGAAGATATCAAATGTTAGTGGGGAGTGGTGCGGCCAAGATAATTGATGATGCTAACAAATTGTTTAGTTATGTGGATAAAATAATTGGGTCGCCACACGGGATTGGAAGGGACTCCTGCCTTCTTATGAGATGGGCAGTGTGCTAAAAATATATCGTCAAGTCAATATCAAATTATCAACATTTAGTTTTATACAGTGCACTGTTCACTGCAGTGATACAAGAGTGCTCTGTCCTTTTTCTGTGGGTTTATGACACCCGGTAGGGTTCGTTTTAGCCTCAAATATGGCTTTTGTGGTATTTATTTGGCCATTTGGCCGCTCCGGTTGCTCGGTTGGTAGAGCGTCGGGCTCCGGCCCGCTGCTGAGAAGCATGCAGTGGCAGTGCATGTCCAGGCTTGAGATCGGTTCCCCTGAGACGCTCCGGCGCTCAATCGTTTGCCCGACGTAGGTCGGCTGGCAACTGACTGATGAGAGGGTGACCTGAGCGAGGCGGCCATCCCTGTGCTTTGTGGGGAGGTTAAACTTTGGCTTCTAAATCAACCCTTCATTGTGGGCGTTACTCGTTCGGGTGGTGGGGTCGGGGTCTCCGTGACAAGTCTCTTGAGGACTTTAATGAGACTCAGACTCCAACAGCCGTACTGGGAAGAACTTGGACGAAATTTATAAAAAAACAATATTTTTAGTGCAAATACAATTTGAACCTTTTGGCCTTTTCGCAAACCCGGTTTGTCCTTTTTCCGTTGAAAAAAACCCGCAGTCCTGGGCAGCATCTCTAATCTTTAGAACATGGAATAACAAAAATTAGGAGACATTTTTTAACACTAGCACGTCTAAATTTCATTAACGCCCCCTCCAAATGGGGGTTTGATCCCGAAGACATTATAATGGCCAGCACAAGAAAATCTCCACCGCCCCCTCAACTGAGTTTTCCTTAAAAAATGTTCTGCTGTCCTTTCCAGGGGGCGCCTTTCCTATCCATGGGTGCTTATTCTTTCCAGAGGGGGGCGCCTTTGCTCTCGGAGGGGGCGCCTTTTGCTATCCAGGGATGCCTGTGCTAACCAGGGGGTGCATATGATATCAAGGGGCGCCGTTGATCTTCTTCGGAGGCGTCTCTGCTGTCCAAGGGTGCCTATGCTATCCAGAGGGTGTGTTCTGTCCATGGGGCGCTTTTTGGTATCAAAGGGCGTATTTGCTGTTTTGGGGGCGCCTATCCTATCAGAGGGCGCCCCTGCTGTCCAGGGAGCGCGATTGCTATTAAAGGGAGCTTATGATATCCAGAGGGGGTGCCTTTGCTCTATGGGGGAGGGGGCGCCTCTTAGTGTACAGGAGTGCCTGTGCTAACCAGAGGGCGCCTATGCTATTCAGGGGCGTCGTTACTCCTCAATTGGGGGTGCCTTTTTCTGTCCAGGGGCGCCTCTGCTGTCTAGAGGTCGCCTTTGCTATCCAGAGGGGCGCTTTTACTCAAGGGGGTGGGCACCTTTTGCTGTCCAGGGTGCAGCTTTGATGTCAGGGGGGCGCCATTCATATTTGAAAGTGTATTTTATTTTACACTGAGGGTACTACCCCTTCAGACAGGTGATGTGTCTGATTTTCTCTTGACCGGCCGGGGGCGCCGGCAAAATCGGGGGTGCCACCCAAATCCGTGAGGGCCTCCTCGTACGATGTCAAAACCAGGTGTGCAAAAATATACTATTGT
>JAOTON010002046.1:0-129814 GCA_034440635.1 Lepas anatifera
TTTTTTTGTGAAATAACAGATTTATTACCAAATTTAGCCTCAATTCAAATCACACAGCAGAACAACAACAGACACTAGGAGGGAAAAACATTTCACGCAAACATTGGATTACAGCCGAGCGGGGAAAAGTTTGCTCGTAATTTAGAGTGGCGCAGGAGCGGGGCTGTCGTCTCATATCCCACAACAACGCTAGTATAGCAAAGCCTTACTAACGGCGCTGAACTGGTCAGGGTCTGGCTCCCGGTGGTACAGCGGCCAGCTTTACTGGAGAACAGCGCCTCGTCCTCAGCAGAGCCGCAGTCAAGCTCAATCTCTTCTGCTTGACAGACAACTCTTAACCCGTTACCGCCTGGGCTCTTATCTTACACACCACCGCCGGGGTCTGTTCGGACCCCCACGATCACGGGAACCGGACGTTATACGGAAAAAATAAAACGACGCTGGAAGTACCTTTCACCGTTTTCTACTCTGCAGCCGAGGTTGGACTATGTCCGTTGACCAGAGACGTCACAGTGGGCCAAAATGGGTCAAATCTAGACTCATTTAGAAATGTTTGTATAACTCAGGAACGATCAGACCTAGAACGCAAAGAACACAATAGTGCTTGTCCTTACCCAAGGATGCAAATTATATGCAGGATGACATTGTAAGTTCAAATCATTGCCTTGATTCTAGGTCAAGGTCAAATAATAACCTTTCTACAACATGTTGCATATCATTAGAATCCTTGGGTCATGCTCAGAATTATGCTACCAAATTTATGATAAACTTATTCCCAGCCGATGCAAATTTATGACTGTATCTTCTTTCGTTCAAAATCTGAAGACACGCACGTTTCTGAAAACAGTGAGCTTTGATGAAACCTGGTAACCTTGGTATTGACCTGACCTCAAAATAAGTGGGAACATTACACATTTGTCTTTTTAAGAGCTTTCGAATAGAGATTTAAAAACTTGATCTTTCTCTTCTAGAAGCAGAGTTACAACCTCGTTTGTCAGCCTCATTTTAGAAGAGGAGTCTCGCTTCACATGGGTTTAGAAATGATGTCATAACTCGTTGACCTGACCTGACCTGATATACATTTTTGGTCATGAGTTGTCAAATTGATTACTCTACAGGCCCGCAAAGCCACGCGCGTCTCATTGAAATTGGCTCGGAATCATTTGGAGAAAACCGAGGGGGTCCGACCGAACCGCCAGGCGGGGAAAGCTTAAACATAATAGGATCAGGGTTTCTGGGTGTCGGGTGATGTGAATTCAGCTGATTTAACTAAAAAGGTTGTAAACAACTCATTCAACACAGATTCAGAACACTATTAGACTTGAGGCTGTAGGAGTATGATAAATTTATCGTAAATGGGTTCACGATGGAGGATGCTGTCAACTACTTTTCAATGTCCCATTTTCTTACAGTGAGTGGACACTAGATAGGCTCGTTGAAAAGAAATATGAACATTCTATCAATCCCTGGATCTGTTTATGAGGGTTAAAGTAAACTTACTTACCTTTCTTTTCTGGCACATGCCTTCTTCAATATTGAAGCTACCGTGCGGTTTTCCACTGTTTTGTGTAAATAATCAATCTTGGACGGGCCTTTCCAAAGAAAAAAAAACTTTCCCATCACGGTAGCTCGTTGTTACTGATAGGGCCATTTGCTACTCGGATGAGATCTGCAACGACCAGGCAAACAGGCCTGGGAGCTCGTCTCTATAATCCAGTCTCTGACAGTGAACCGGCCAATGGCCGTCAGCTCAGCACCTGGAGAGGGACTTTTGAATCTGCCATCCCGGTGCCGGGACAGAGGCGGGACTTCCCAAACCCACCGGCCCGGTGCCGGACAGAGATGGGACTTTCCAAACCCGCTGGCCCGGTGCCGGGACAGAGGCCGGACTTTCCAAACCCGCTGGCCCGGTGCCAGGACAGAGATGGGACTTTCCAAACCCGCTGGCCCGGTGCCAGGACAGAGGCGGGACTTTCCAAACCCGCTGGCCCGGTGCCAGGACAGAGATGGGACTTTCCAAACCCGCTGGCCCGGTGCCAGGACAGAGATGGGACTTTCCAAACCCGCTGGCCCGGTGCCAGGACAGAGGTGGGACTTTTAAATCCACCGACCCGGTACCTGAACGGAAGTTGATTTTTCCGACCCGTAGACCTGTTTTTTTATTAAATCTGGTCGCAGCGGGGCTGAAGCAAGGATTGAAGGCTTAAAGCCGGGAACATGCCGCGGTCAAACTTGGCTCAAACGTTAACCACTTGAAGAATTCAAACATTGATAAGTTTTGAAGTGCTGCGGCGAGGAGCATGATGATGAGCTGCTAAGATGTTCCCTGGCCTCTCCCCTCGAATCCGCAAATGTAAAAAACACTGAAGATTATATATTCGGGCACAGCCGTTCATCAGAATCGTGGAGTAAATATCAATAATTCTCAGTCCTAGTATAGCCAGACCTCGAATTGAGCTTCACACAAAAATTCCTTTAGAATGAATCGTTAAAAATAAGATTGGATGTCGTGACAACAACGATATTGGTACCTCTAACCTAAAAGCAATGCCGACAATACAACAAACCTAGACCAGTATTTGTGACAGACTTTTCTATTATTTCAGCCAAACACTGGCTTTTGATTAACAATGAAAAACTCACTGAAGTACCTTAATCGGTTATTTGAATATTTCTGTTCTTATCATTTACTTTTTTTCCGTCGACGGCAGCTAAAAAGTGTCTTCGCAAAGTAAGTAGAATGAGCTTGAATTCGATCATTGTTAAAAATCGCTGCCACTGGTCTTAACGAATCTTGGATGAAACGAGGAACTAAGCATTCTCTTCGGCAAGCAGTAAGGAACTCAATACGAAGAACGGTCTTGGCTAGTTTTTCGGGGTTTTTCAAACTTTCTGCCAGCACTCTTTGACGGCCAATGCTGGTATCAAACATTGATAAGTTTTGAAGTGCTGCGGCGAGGAGCATGATGATGAGTTGCTAAGATGTTCCCTGGCCTCTCCCCTCGAATCCGGAAATATAAAAAACACTGAAGATTATATATTCGGGCACAGCCCTTCATCAGAATCGTGGAGTAAATATCAATAATTCTCAGTCCTAGTATAGCCAGACCTCGAATTGAGCTTCACACAAAAATTTCTTTTAGAATGAATCGTTAAAAATAAGATTGGATGTCGTGACAACAACGATATTGGTACCTCTAACCTAAAAGCAATGCCGACAATACAACAAACCTAGACCAGTATTTGTGACAGACTTTTCCTCGCCGCAGCACTTAAAAACTTATCAACGTTTGAATCCAACATAGGTGGATCCAACAGTGCTCAGGAGCCCGACAGTTTTCCTTTGATCTTCACCGACCACCATCGCATTGAAGCGGAATTCCAACGCTTTTCTAAGACAAATCGACAGGCTATTTGTTCCCTGTCACTCTCCTTGATTTGTTACTAGTAATATACAGCTGATTGATTTTGGATTGTAAATAATTTTCTTACAGTTAAGTTTATAGCATGACCATAGCCCATCGCCATATGTGTATGATATTATTTTATTTTCAATGCGATTAAGGTAAAAATTAACTTTCTGCAATGCAACCTGATTCGTTCAGCACCTGCTTTCTTTTATCCTTGCATCATTCCACTCCATTGAATCACTCCTCAGCCGCTTTGTGCCAAAGTGAAAGACAGCGGGTTGCATCACTTTCCCCCTCGGCCATATCGTGTCGGGTCGAATCACCCCCAGCCCTTGTGATGGAGTCTTTACCGTTGATCTTATCAGCGAACGTCCGATGTGATGCATATACCCGCGATTTTTGTGTGCACTTCCTAAGTGTGTAAACGTACAGTACTTCTTTGAGGACATGAGCTAAAACTTAAAATTTACCAACTTCAGGTGCTCGGATATCAAATCTAGAAGCAATGAATACACCTGATTAAAAACATGATTTCATAAATTTGGTGTTGCGGTAACAATTGTTTGCTGTCCCACTAAATATTTGCAATAGCCGGAACAGGTCCCACGAATGCATAAATGACTCATTAAACCAGCGGAATTCACTCTGATTAATTTGGGTGTCGTATA
This sequence comes from Lepas anatifera, assembly GCA_034440635.1. Lineage (NCBI taxonomy): Eukaryota > Metazoa > Arthropoda > Thecostraca > Lepadidae > Lepas > Lepas anatifera. Next base: position 4,079 of record JAOTON010002046.1, read on the forward strand.
AGAACAAGCAAGTTTGCTTTCTTTTCCTGACTTACAAACATTCTGGAATAGGAGCAGGGTAGCGACGACCAAGGACATGTCAATAATACACCCAACATATGTTGAATCCATGATTGACTTTGGCATTATGTCAAAATAATCGACATTCTGTCAGCTCTCGATAGAGAGGCGGGGCACAGCTCGATACTTTCTTACAAACCATAGATGTATAGGGAGAATTCTTGAGGATACATATGGATTAAGCGAGACGCTCTTCTACCGCAAGGTGCAAACAAAGTTGATCATTAGTTTAACAGTATGACTGCTCACTCTTGAGTCTTGTTCAATTTTAGTTTTGTAAATATAATTTGTGTATTGTACACCTATTCATATGTCATGATTACTGAACCGTAAAACTTTGTTTATGACATTTGCTTGGAGCACCTAACTATTTTTTCCACATTTGGATCTATGTCTCCACCTCGAACCATAAAACATTTCACTACGACTGGAAACTCATGCTGAGGCGAGCCCTCAACCACCCCGCCCATCAGCTCCAGATGCCAAGGCCGCAGGTGCGACAGTCGTCGCTCTCAGTAACGAGAGCACATCCATTCTTCCGGCGACCCTGGAATGTCCGACCCCACGCATTGTCGGAATCTGTCGGAATCTGAGCGGCGCCTCTGTAGCAGCGCGTCCCTCTGATTCATCACAGGGGGCGGACGACAGCCACAAGAACCGCGCCACTTGAGACCAAACAAACCGGACGATTCACATGGAAAGCCAGCCTCAGGAATGCTATAAGTGCCTCGTGTATCTTATGGGCATTGGGCCGGGTTCGATAAACCTACTGGCTTTGCTCTACGTACAGTTTATGTGTCGTGGTGAATGGAATGTTCGGGACTCAGGGGACGAGAGCAAATTTGCGAGTTTTGGTTGATGAGAGAAAGAGATAGAGGGTACAGAGATGGAGGGGACAGAGAGGAATAATCAATATATGAAAACGTGAGAGATTGTGCGAAAGTGAATTGGAAAGAGTGAGAGAGAGGGGCAGAGAGGAATATTGGACAGAGAGGAAAAGGAGTGCATGAATACGTAAGAGATTTGTGTGAAAGTGTATTGGAAAGAGTGAGGGAAATGGAGTGAGAGAGAGAGAGGGGAGGGAGTGTAACCTTTAAGAGTAGCTGTGTCACGCCGCGGTGGTGGGGCGGAGGTCGTCTACCAGCCGCCCAACTAATCAAACATGGCTAACTTGTACTTTTGACCATCAGCCCCCGTCGCTGCCGACAGACGCCGCCTCGATCTCGTCAGTTCCGGGAATGGCCCTCTGCAATGATTGCCGGTAGCGGCCGTCGCCTCTGGTCAGGCCGACACGTTTCGCCAGTGATGAAACGCAGCGGCCTGCACGCACCTACAGCCGACGGCCGATTACGCCCGGCCAGACAGCGCAGCGCAACACATGCCGCGCCCAGACACGCTCCAGCCACCCGCCGTCCAGTGTCGGCTGTATCCAGGCTTCCTGGACGCCTCCTGACACCCTGGCAGGCACTCTCAAACGGGACAGCTCTGTTGAAATGCAGTGAGCTTTTTCAACTCCCCGGTGGTCCGGGGAGAACTTGAGGAGTGGCGCAGGGAGAGTGCTTTGTAGAATGGCATAAAGTTTAGTGCGGCCGTCCGTTGGCGCGTTACAGTTTAATAACTTTTTAAGAAGCACTCAGTCGCCGCTGCTCAGGCGATGATATGTCGCCCTGGGTTCAGGAGTTCCGTCAGCAGCACATTAGGCGCAGCGCTGCCGTCACATTAAAGCCAAATTAGCGGCCTCGCACGATGACGAGCCTGATATGCAGCGGCGTGTGCGTGCTGCTCGTTCAGCCGAACTGCTCTCGATTCATCAAGGCGGTGAGATGCAGGGTGCCACTTCTCTCCAGAAAATGATTTAGTTGATCATTTGGAAATGTGTGCTTTCATATGGGCAGTTTGGCAGCCCTATCGTGAGAGTACATGCCCAGTGTAAATATATAATAGCCAAAGGTCTTTTCGCATGAACAGAGAAAAAATATAAAAAACTGGGCACTCCAACAGCAACAGATGTAAGATGCTAAGTGGCAGAGAAGGCACACACACAGGCAGGGGTGCCGCCACGGAACTTTTACAGGGGGACGGACCCGGGCTGGTGCTGACCGGGGGAGGCGAATTTTGAGTATATTTGGTACCTGACAGCATTAATGACGATGAACCGAAAAATTAGAGGGACGTCCCCCCTGGTTGGCCAACAGGAGCGACACGTCCGCCCCGCCCCTCCAGTTTCGGCGCTCACGCACACAGGGCCACAGGGAAGTGCCAACTTTCACATGGGGGAAATACAAAAAAATGTGTAGATTCGCTTACAAAAGGCAGTTTTATATAATTGGGGTGTGGGTATTCTGGTGTTTCATCGGAAAGTGAGAGAGTGCGTGACTCAGTGGTAGAGCCTGCCACCCGCCTTCTGAGGCACAGGTCGCGGGTTCAAGTCCCGGCGCAGCCTTTGAATAAGTTGCCCCGATTCCCAAAAGTCCCTTCCAACAGGGTGAGGGATGGCGACGCCGTATAACCGTGGCAGCTGGTGCGTCGTTGGACGCCAACAAGTGCTGTCACTGGAAAACGATGGACTTCACCTCACTATCCGAGGAGATCTGCAGTCCCCAGAGGCATGGGCAACAGTCCAAAAGGCACTTTGACCAATAATGGAGGGGCAGTGTATGGCAGTACAGACACTCCCTCATAGGCAAGGAACAAGAAAACAGTGTACATACACCCGCCTCCACCACTGTCTTTTTCAAGTGTGAGGCGCCTGTAGCTCACGGTCACGACAGCTCAAAGGCGTTTAACTGTCCGAACATGACAGGAGTTCCCGACTTGGACAAGCTACTGACATAGACAGAGGACGCCCCAACGGACTTCATGGGGAGGGGATGGGGAGGGGTAGTGACTACTCCGCCTCCTCCCATCCCAACTACTCCACCTCCTCCCATCCCGACTGCCCTCCCGACTCCCGACCTCAGGGGACTTAACATAATCGTGTCTGGTGTCAGATACCAAGGCTATCGCTCTTCGTTTACCAGGCTATTGATCAACACTAAAGCAGAAAAGGTAGAAGGGATATGCTGCAGTTTTCTATTGATATATTTACTTCAGCCAGGTGCCCGTAAACACACTCAACTGCTTAGGGGGCATTCCAGGACAAAACGACCAAAAATATTTCAATTTGACACCACCATGTCTAGAAAAATCTGAAACTTTGTCTCCGGGGTAGTTTTGGGCCAGAAACACGCCTGTGAGAATCTTAGCCCCCTCCGACCAACGGTGACCGAGTTATAGCCCGAGGCATTTTCGGGAGGTCACGTTGTAGACTCATGTTGATGCTTGATAACTCAACAACGCATCACTTGATTAACAAGTTTTGTATATCATTGAACTCGTCTTGAATTATAGTTTATTTTGAAAAAAGAAAATTTCAAAATTTGAAAATTTTTGACTTTTAATTTGTTTGACCTTTTCCTTTTTGACCTAGCTTGACCTTTTCCCAGTTGAAATTGCCCTTTTAGACACCTCAAAAAGTTTCTTCATAAAATATCTTTCGATACCAAAAATAAAAAAGCGTTCTTTCTATAAGTTCCGAATATTTAGCACCTAAGGTAGGTATGTACACGGTTTTTGACCATTGCGGTAGTACAGCCTTATGTTTAACGCAGCAAATATAGCGATTGCTTTTGTAATCGGTCGCTGGAAATCATACTCCATTGTCTTTACGAAATTTTAATCGTACAAGTATCCGAATTTATGACAATTAACACGCGCCCACCCGAGGGGTGGGCAACCGGCCTCCTCAGGTCTCTACAGGTAGTAAAAAATACCTTCGCGCAGCGGCATCGTACTCCATCTACCTCTAACACAACATTTTGCAACTTCTGGAAAAATAATTTAGGTCAACTGGGAGGTGGTAGGTACCGTAAATGCTGAAGGCCAGCAGGCAACTGAGTGGTGAGGGGGTGACCTGAGGTAGACGGTCGTCGTTATGCCTTGTGGGACTTTCAACTTTGTTTCCTTGATTAACACTTTATCGTGGGAGTTGCTCGTTTGGGTGGTGGGGTCAGGGTCTCCGTAAAAAGTCCCTTGATGACTCTAGTGAGACACCTACTCCTAAAACCGCTTCCTTGCCACCCCGGTAGCTCAGTTGGTAGAGCGTTGGGCTCCGGCCCGCGGCTCAGAAGCATGCAGTGGCAGTGCATGCCCAGGCTTGGGATCGGTTCCGCTGAGACGCTCCGGCGCTCAATAGCTTACCCGACGTACAGGTCGGCTGGCAACTGACTGGTGAGAGGGTGACCTGAGCGGGGCGGCCGTCCCTGTGCTGTGTGGGACGTTAAACGTTGGCTTCTAAAATCAACCCTTCATTGTGGGAGTTGCTCGTTCGGATGGTGGGGTCGGGGTCTCCGTGACAAGTCCATTGATGACTTTAGTGAGACCCGGACTTCAACAATCGAACTGAGAACAACTTGTACAAAATGTATAAAAAAACTAAACTAGCAACAACTTGGGCAATATTTATAAACAGAAAAACTGCAGCCATTAAAAGTGATAAAAAGGGCTTCCTTGTTTCGAGGGAGACGAGGGCAAATAAACTTATTAATAATGAACCTTTCAGCCTTAAACGAAAATTTACAAAGATGTCGCGACCTTATCAATAATTGAAACAAGTATAACTTATCCTATGAGCACCACTAACTCACACAATTACATCGTTCCCGGAGATGGAAAATAGTATCGATGCAAGCTGATCCAGTGCAGCACAGCATATGTTTGAGAGGATTCATGCAATGTAAACAAACGTGTCTGAAAGGCTTTCATTCCCAAAAAGTAATTTGAGTCTGCTCATATATTCGACAAAATGTCCTGAAATTGTAACGCATTCGACTTGGTCGCTTGAACAGGTTGCCTCATGATATTTTTTACAAGGTGATCATTTCATAGCTGACACGGATCCGAGAATCCCAGATAAATAATGACACAGTGCACTGGGAGTGATGCCGCTAAATAGCCAGTTTTAATCATTACCGAATATGTTACATACAATCGTTTGGTCGTGTCGCCTTTGAGGTTGCTCAAGGTCACAGTATTTCTTACGGGAACTAAGTGGAAACCTAAATTTTGTGGCATAATAGGTGACAGAGGAGAGCCGTAGAAAGAAAAGTTCAGCACCATTGGAACACTCTTGTTGAGCCCAAACGGATTATGTACCTTATAATATTGCCTAGTCAAATGTCAAAATTAACCTGCTTTGACCTAGAGCCAGGCTTAGGTCTGTATGGTAAAAAGAATATTTATCAAACTGCAGTGGCAAGTCAGACACGACAATGTAAAAATAAAACCTCCATCGCAATTCTCGACAATTCTCAATTCTCGCAAGTTATCAAAATTTACCAATCGCCCCATGCATTTCTAATGGAAAGATCATGACCTTTGCCCTGCTCCCGGTTATCGATATAGAAATCCTGCTACGAAAAATTATCTTGCTAGGCGATCTTACTATGTAATGCAATTCTAACCGCGATAGGCTAAATTTGATATGATTTATGCACCTCCCAAAGTTTGAGGTTAGGTCTCTTGACCTGGGTTGGCGGTGTGACCTGGTATGACCCAGACCTAAAATTTTGCCAGAAGCTGCAAAAATTTCGACTTAGAGGTACATGAAGTACGGTGGCGCAGCGCGAAGGTGTTTTTTTACTACCTGTGGAAACCTGAAGAGGCCGGTTGCCCACCCCCTCCTATGTGGGTGCGTGTTAATTCTCATTTATTTTGACACTTGCACGATGAAAATTTCGTAAAGACAATGTCATATGATTACAAGCAACCGATTACAAAAGCAATCGCTTTGTTTGCGGCGTTAAACATAAGACTGTACTACCGCGGTGGTCGAAAACCGTCTGCATGCCTACTTTAGGTGCTAAAAATTTGGAACTTATAGCAAGAACGCATTTTTTTATTTTTCTTTCGAAAGATATTTTATGAGGACAATTTTTTGAGCCGTCTAAAAGGGCAATTTCACCTGCGAAAAGGTCAAGCTAGGTCAAAAAAGAAAAGGCCAAACAAATTAAAAGTCAAAATTTTTCAAATTTTCAAATTTTCTTTTTTCAAAATAAACTATAATTCCAGACGAGTTCAATGATATACAAAACTTGTTAATCAGGTGATGCGTTTTTGAGTTATGAAGCATCAAAGATGAGTCTACAACGTGACCTCCCGAAAGTGCCTCGGGCTATAACTCGGTCACCGTTGGTCGGAGGGGACTGAGATTCTCACAGGCGTGTTTCTGGCCCAAAACTACCCCGGAGACAAAGTTTCAGATTTTTTCTAGACATGGTGGTGTCAAGCCTTGGTCGATCAGTCCTGGAATGCCCCTAGGTGCAACTGCTTTCAGTCCATAAGCTTCCATCAAACATTTTCGAAATCCTGTCCTCCCAAAGAGGCAAGCTCCTGTTAGCTCTTCGGACTATTTTAAACTTAATGACGTCACTTAGCAGTATTACAAATAAGGTGCAAGCTAGGCAAATAACGTGCCAGCTAAGATACCCGTTGCTGGTCATCCGGTGATGAATAGGTACTCCTGGTGAGCCAAGCCTTGTACTACATGACAATTTTACGCAGGGATAAACAGTTGCCACTGTATCACCATTGACAGTTAAAATCCATAAATGTATCACTAGGCATGTCTGCGAAGTACGGCACAATCTGCGTTAGTAGGGTATTAGCGGGCGCCATATGACCTGAGCTTTCGATATGCCCTAAAACCCCCAACTATGATGATGATAGTGATGCAGGATACCATTGGAAAGTGAACCGCCTTAGTCGTTGAAACATACTGCGTGTTTAAATTATAGTTTCCAGGTTCGGCGACTTGTTCCCTTATTGGTCTGGAAGAAAAATGTAGGGTAGTTTTTGGTCACCTAGCTGACGTCAGCTGTCACCATATGAAATAGTGGTAAAACAGATTTGTCTACCCCTGTCTGTACGTCACCAGGAGGTTCAAGTTTGAGGACACGAAGACAGTTCAAGGCTGTGTCGACATACACGAAGACTGAAGCATATATTCTAAAAAAGTGTAAATGATACAACTACAAGGTGGTTGCAACGGTTGAGTAATATTTTGCTGGTAACTTTTAAAGTTTAAGTACAAATTGAGATAGAATATATAAAGGAATCACAAAAACATACAAACTCACGGCTGATCCCCGGCGGGAAGGGAAGGGACGCGGAAGTTAATGTAAAGCAGTCACTGTCGTTAGTGTATGCAGTGAAAGTATGCCTAAAAACATCAAATCTTCGAACTATCAACTTAAAATAAGCAAATTCTTCCACCCGTGGATAACGAGAGCTTTTAATTGCATGGGACTGCATAAAAAATCATTACCATCTCATGTCCTCAAAAAATTAAATTTCTAAACTTTAAACATTGTCTCTTGTTTTTCACTCCCTGTAGATTTTGTTTCAGACCAGCGCACGCTTACAAAATACCCTAAAAGCCTATCACGCTCACAAATCAAGTCTTCACATACATCCAGACATTCAATTATCTTCACATATTACCCAGAAAGCCGACGCTGTCGTCATTTGTTTACATAACATGGGCTGGGCTGCTGCGAGGCCGCTGGGTGCGGTCATTTCCGCCTGGCTGGATACCACCACGGCGGGAGGCATGTCAGGAACCACCGCGCAGCAAATGGCCCACAATTGGACAGAGATATTCCGAGAGTACCCAGACATCGGACTGCAGTTGTCGTCACCGGACCGGCATAATTTGTCGCGCAGCAGCTCCCTCGGATATCATTCTGCAATTCATTGACGGGCGGCATGTAGCGAGAGAGAGAGAGAGAGAGAGAGAGAGAGAGAGAGAGAGAGAGAGAGAGAGAGAGATAGAGAGAGAAGAGAGAGGGAGAGAGGATGATAGGAAAGGAGATTAAACATCTTCTTGGAAGGGTTCCTATCTGGGCAATATTTCATCACTCTTAATCTTCCTCTCATGCGTGTGTAGAACTCCCCGCAGAGAAATTAAGTACACACGCTGAATTGCCTGCATGACGTACACATGATATATATGGCAAAAATCCTACGCATATTTCAATCTTCAATGCCAGTTATACGTCTCACGTGCGAGGAAGGGCGGGTTAAGTTGAATAATGGGAGATTGTAAGCGTGCACAATGTTTTCAGGTGTCGGCCGAAGCGCTCGAGGCGTTCTATCATCGTTTAGAATTCTTCACATGTAGAACATAATTTGTTTTCGACGACATCACTGCAAGGAGAATGCAGCGGCCGAACATCCTCCATTGCTTGGGAAAAGTGCTTGAAAATGTTTGAAAGTCCTACTTTTTAGTTTGTTTATATTATTTTATTAGAGTCTATCCAACCATGTATAGTGACACGGAAGTGTGGATGTTTAAGGAAGCTTCCCACCTGGCCAGGTGAGACCCGGGAAACGGTTTCCCGCCGTGGGAAATGAACCCACGCTAACCCATGCGATCTCAGTCTGGAGGCAAGAAGCAGGGGAAGACACTAGGCCACCCGGCCTCGGCTACCACTTTTAATCACCCATCCTCCTTCCAAAAACGATATTTTACGAAAATCCGCACAACTACCCGAATTGAGTATGAACACATTTGCGGATTTCTATCTAACAAAGGAAAGTAAGCTCACTCAGGATATATCTTCCCCATGCTTAGTCCACAACTGGTAAATTGGTGGCGGGCCCGAGCATGTCAGATTCTACCACTGTTATGAAGGCCCTTCAGTACGTTCCCTGCCTTAAAGACGCTGCATTGAACTCTGGGTAGCACCTACCGACTTCGAAAGCGTTGAAGGTTAAAGTGGAAGTGTCATCATAAGTTTGTGCTCAGGAAGCCTGCCAACAGGTAACGTGTTTGCTTTACACTGCTGGCCGATGTATAAGTTACCATAAACGAAAAACTATTTTACTTCGTGACTGAAGGCTGTCTGAAAGTTCCCCTACCCATTTCAAAAGTTTTTCAACTACTTTGAAAGACTGCTGAAATCCGGAAAATATTAATTTTTCTCGTTCTCTTTCATAGCGTTCTATCATTCCATCATCATTGTCCAGTTTATAGCATATCAACTGCCGTGGCTCGTTTGCCACCTGCATGGCTCAAACGGCTTGTAAAAAATTGGCGAGATATTTCACTTCTTTTTTTCAAAAATAGATAAATGCTACTAAAACCTTGCTTAACACGCGCATTGACGGGGGTCTGAGCCACCTTCGCATTGACGGGGGCGGTACCCGCCCCCTAAGATCTCGAGAACCACGGTAGGTAGCGAAAAACGGTAAACGGCGTTGGGCTGCCCATCCACTTCTCCATCGAAAACATTTGAACCATTTTTTGTCAGGTCACATTTAAGGTCACGAGAGGTCAAAACATACCCGTCATAGGGATAACATGTAAAATTCAGTTTTTCGGGCATTACATCTGAACAAGTAAAGATAGAGCAAAACGACTTGAACTATATGAATCGTCTTAGCAAGCCGAATCGAATGATATATAATTTGACCTTGCTAGGTCAAAACAAAAATTTGACCTGACCTGAGGTCAGGTCAGGGTCAAATTATATAAAATGGATATCATTAGAACCGCAAAGCCCAGGCGAGTCTAATGCAGCTAAAATAAATGCTCTATCACCATCCGTTACTGAGTTATTCCGTAAAACCAATTTTCCCATGTATTTCCAATGGAGAGGTCATGCCTCGTACCTGACCTTAGGTCATCGATATCAAAAATACCGGAACATATGTTAGAGAACTCGGTGGGGCCATTATATGGTATGAGTTTCAATCGGAAAAGCTCACCCTGCTCCGACTTATGCTATCTTAAACTTTTTTTGAGGTCGGGTCACTTGACCTGTACTGGTGACCTGACCTGAGATGACCTAACCTTAAAATTTTCACAGAAGTTGTAAAAATGATGAGGGAAAAGGTATACCAGTACGGCGGCGCTACGCGCCGCCGTTTTTCTGCTATCTCCGAAAAACCCGAGGGGGCGGGTACCCGCCCCGTCAATGCGCGTGTTAAGGTAAGACAGCGCTCAGCTCAGAAACCAGATCTTCCTTTCCCTTTTAATTACTCCCCGCGCACACTCTTTCAGCCTGTCGCTAGGCTTCCACACCCGTCTTGCTTTGTTGGTGAGAGGTGAAGCCTCCGTTATTTTTCGGACGGCGCTGGCCTCAGGCGTGGTTGCTGAGAGCACCCCCCGGCCCCTCACGTGGCAGCATTAGTGGTGTTGGGAGCAGCTCTCCCGCGAGACACGGGACGGAAGAGGCTGTCGACCACCGCGGGATGGTCCGACTATGTAGCCACCCAGTACGCTCAACGCATCAATATTGTATTGGAAACAGGCATTGCTCGGCCGGGAGGTATCAGTAGCTGGGACTGGTGGTCATGATGTTCATAGTCCTCATAAATGTATCGCATTCTATTGGATCAAACAAAAGATGCATGAGTTTGACATCAACGGACCACAGTTGTCTGTGATGGGTTAAGACATGAGAGAAATGGAACATGTAATCTCTACAATTTTATTCGGATTGCAGGGAATCGCTACCTACAAACACACCAGTGCCCCTAATGTCTCCAGAAGTCATAGGCTTCTGCACTTATGTCATTTCTTATTCTATATTAAAGGGAATGTGGCGCCTTGGTCGGATCCTGGAATTCAGTGAAATTAGCCGCACTTTTAGCCAAAAATAATGAAACCACTCATGATTTCTCTGAAAATGTTCATTACGCTCAATATTTTGTTTTTAAAAATACTCCTTGAGGAAAATAAATAAATATCTGCCTGTGGATGATGTCATAATCTGGCAACCACTACCATACTTGAAACGCTCCAAGGGCTTCGATTGGCTGATGCTCATCGTAACGTCAGCATGTGTCGTCACACCAGCAGCTCACAACAATGGCCGCCCGGAGAGGGGCTGATGAGGGAGCTGGTGTCAGATAGGTTTTAGCTTTTTTCTATGGAAATATCGAGTTCCAAGACAAATGATATATGGAGTACCGGGTTTTCCGACTTGCTTTACAACTTGGCTATCTCAGTTAAAATCACGTTATGAAGGTGCCACATTCCCTTTAAATATTCTGCAGGTGTTTGTATCTGCATATGTGGCTGTAATTAAATATTTTCTTGTTTCTAAGAATACTCACCAGCTTAATCGGCATTGTGATTATATTCATAGTTAGAAGAACTAAACTTATAAAATCATTGGCGAAGTCAGCATTAAAAACATCACAACATTGAGCTCATCGTACTTTTTTCAGAAACAAATCATGGACGTTATCATGATTTTCCGCTAGACCTACCCCTAAGTACACTAAACTCCTGGATTCGACCAAGGTGCCACTTTCCCTTTAAAGGGAATGTGGCACCTTTATAAAGCGATTTTGACTGAGATAGCCAAGTTGTAAAGCAAGTCGGAAAACCCGGTACTCTATATATCATTTGTCTTGGAACTCGATATTTCCGTAGAAAAAAGCTAAAACCTACCCGAAATGTACCTCTCATGTACCTCGCGCCAGGCGGCCATTGTTGTGAGCTGCTGCTGTGACGACATATGCCGATGTCACGATGAGCATTAGCCAATCGAAGCCCATGAAGCGTTTCGGGTATGGTAGTGGTTGCCAGATCATGACATTATCCATAGGCAGATATTTATTTATTTTCCTAGAGGAGTATTTTAAAATCAAAATATTGAGTTTATTATACATTTTTCAGAGAATTCACGCGTGACTTCATTATGTTTGGGCTAAAAGTACGCCTAATTACACTAAATTCCAGGATTCCACCAAGGTGCCACATTCCCTTTAATATTTTGTTAACAACAAGAACATCATTCTTTCAGTTGCTTTACATATGAGTAGATAGCGCAAGAGCCAAACTACGCAGAGCCAATATATCACGACACTTCCAACAGTAAACACCGAAATCTACCCTACTGAATTTAGCGGAAAAAGGCCAAAAGTTTAGTTCTATGCCCTCCCCTCACCCCTCTCAGTTCCTTCGAGTTTATGAATACACCATCTGCATGATACTAACTTAATGATGCACCAGACCATATTTCACAAGTACCTGTATCAAATGTTCTACATACCAAGTCGGAAGCAAGCAAGATGCTTGGGTAAATTATTTCGCAGGAAAAACGCAATTTCCCACCAGGCTTACCTGAAAGAGAAAACAACAGGTGGTTAGGCCTAGCACGGGACCGTGACAATCTTTTCATCAGTTATTTATACCTATTCAATTAGCCTAAAATGAAAGAAAAGGGGCGACTGTATATAGACGCTCTTGTTTTGTATTTGTACTTATCAAAAATGTCCCTTAGTGGCAGATCTAGAGCGATTGGAGTCGGAAAATGGGTTGCAAAATTGTCAAAGTCTAGAGAAACATAGCTTTAAATAGGAGGGCTTATGGAAAAATGACTTTTCCCTCTCCTACATGTTTACCAGTATCTGCGCCAGTCAATTTTTGAGCACATGTTTTAGTTAATCATCATCATGACCATGCTTTATGTTTTAGGACACACCGATTTCTGAGGACATTTTTGCGCACATACTTGTTTCTTGCTATTCTTTCAAGGAAATTCAAATTAGGGCTTGGTCCTTTTGCTAGTTTGATATATACATAGTCCGAGGAATATGCTTATGGAGAAGCTTACTCAGCAGTCTCATGACCGTTCGAAAATGTGGATAACAGAGCGAACGCCATGCAACAGACAACCCCGTTATCTACGACCGTTTGAGGACATTAAAAATCCCATCAATTACAGACAAAAGGTTCCAATGGGACCCTAAAAGTCAAATCTAATCTAACGTGGCTAATTACTGATTAATTATGGAATACTGCCACCGGCATACAGTATGGATATGGTGATGCCTGTTGCTATAGGTAGAAATTTCGGGAGGGGGAAAGGGGAGGTCAAGACCAGTGACTGCTGGTGGTCGTCTTACAGAAACTCCGGATGTACCACCAAAAGGCTGCCACAGCTTCAGATTAAATTATTATATTAAGGTAAGGCCATAAGGCCAACGATAGGCAGTAAAACATCATAAGGGACACCCTAGCACTAGTCTGGGCCAGGGTACCTTATTCACGGATAGAGACACTAAATACAAATGTTTAGCAGCCATTTATGTTTTCAAGATCATTCAAAGCTTGACCATACAGTATATGTACAGTTTGTTATATATGCAAGTATCGTTCTAATCATATGATGTTTATCAGTCGTAGGTAAGACATTTCTACAGCCCCGTCCCCAACCAGCCTCACTGAGGATGAAGGACGCCCCAGTGATAATGATTAGCCCATCACCGCCTGAGGGTCCGATCGGACAACCCCATTGGTTTTTCACAATTTTTTCCCAGTTGATTACAATGAGATGCGCGTCGGTTTTCAGGCCTCTTTGCTAATTAATTTGACAACTCATGATAAAACTGACATCAGATTTTGTCAGGTCAATGAGTTATGACCTTATTTCAAAACCCATGTAAGGCGATTCTGTTCTTCTAAAATGAAGCTGACAAAACCAGGGTGTAGCTCAGCTTCTAGAAGAGCTGGTTAAAATTTATAGAAATCGTTCGGAAGTTCTTGAAACAGAAAATTTGCACGCTGGCATCCAGTTTGAGGTCAGGTCAATACCAAAGTCTCCAGAGGTCACCAAAGGTCACAGCATTCGAAATGTTTTGTGTCTATAACTTTTGAAAGAAACAAGATGCAAACGTTGAAAGGTTTCGGAGTGTTGAGGCGAGGAGCATCATTATAAGTTGACGAGGTGTATACTGGCCTGTCACCTCGAATCCTGGATGTAAAATACGCTTAGAAAATATATTCGGGCACAGTCCTTCATCAGTTCCAGGTCCGGCTACACTATGAATAAAAGATTTTGATTTGAAGTAACTGATTCTGATGAAAGGCTGTGCCCGAATTTGTAATGGAAGCGTATTGTACATCCAAGATTCGAGGAGACAAGCCAGTATACATCTCGGAAGCAAGATACAGTCCTAAATTTTGTATCGTAGTAATGAGGATGACGGAATGATTCGAATGATTAAACATGAGCATGACCGAAAGATTCAAATAATATGAAACACGAAATATTATTTTACTTGACAAGGCCATAATTTGATTTTACAAGGCCATTCCACATATCATTTGAATTCTTGGCTCAAGAGGACGGACACATTAACGCCTTTTGTTTTGCTCTAGGCTGCATGGTTCTCGAGTTTTAAGGGATTTTATAAATGGGTCTAAATTTGATCCACTTTCACGACATCACGAGTCAAGAGATATGGTTCAAACTTGGTTCCAGAGTAGAAGGTAAGGCGCTTCCAGCACCATTTTATTTTTTCCGCATCGCGTCCGATTCCCAAGACCGTAGGAAAAGGGGGAGGGGGGTCAGATTTAACCTCCCAGGCGCAAAGAATCTCGCAGCAATGATGATCTTAGCAATGATTGGGCATAAACAGTTGCAGAAAGGCTGCTAAACAGTTACAAGAAGGTAGCTTTGGCAACACTGATGATTTTTTCATCTATTTTTGTAATTAGGTATTCAATAACATGTTTGGGTAATTAATGTCTGCAGCTAATGGATACATGCTCCTGTTTCAGTGCACGCAACCTGTAATCACTGCAAATGTACTTGCTCATATACTATTTGGTACTAAGAAAATGCTACATGTAATGCATGTGACTTCAACTATTTGCAAATTTACTTTCTTTTGTGCTGTTATTTACTGAGAGTTAATTCTAACTAATCCCAAAAATAATCTACTGCGAGTAATTTGACGTCTCAGCTCGCGTAGAAGTTTTTTTACTTCAGGTAGCCATGTTGGTCGCATTAAGGATACGTGGATAGCCAATCTGAGATGTTTTTTACCTCTACCCAAGCGGTAGTATGTATGCACGAAATGAGCCCAGGCGGTGGTATGTATGCACAAAAAGAGCCCAGGCGGTAGTATGTATGCACGGAAAGAAACCCAGGCGGTATTATGTATGCACGAAAAGAGCCCAGGCGGTGCTGGTTTAAAATGATGGGAAATGGGGCTCCTAAACCAACTAGACTGGACAGCTCTCTACCCGAGAACAGGAACGACACTTACCCAACATACTATACATATGGCGGTAGAAATAGGCGTTCTAGTCTTTTTGGAAACTTTCAAATTACCATTTCACTAGGTTGCCTACGCACTTCACCGAGATGCGACTGCAGAGACCAGAAGTCTCTATCGTGTGCAAGGTGACCACCTCGCCCATTCACGTCATGTCTTATACCAGTCTAAAATATGAGGTAGATGGGCGCTATCTATGTCTATTGCGCTGTAGTCTGTATATAATAAATACAAGTATCACTGAGCTTAGTCACTCCTCCATTGAACCCATATAACCATCCAGACCTTTCTACCGAAAACTTATATCTTGCGCCGGATTGGTGAATTAAGAAGTTCGCTCACGTTCATGGCTCCCATCAGCTACGCAAAACTGGTTTTAATGCTTCGCGACGCAGACGTTAATCGACCGGGAGAGCAGGTCCACAGCCGACGCGACTTTGGCCCGGCTGCCTTTGAGCCCCGACACGTGCCGGCTCACCAATAGAATAACCAATCACCACGAGCCAACCGGCGCTGATGGCTCCATCAGCGCCAACTTCACGCCGGGCAGCCTGCTCCTCTATAACGTCAATTATCATCGAATCCAGCTCGCCGACGGATGTTGGACATAAAAGCTCTCTTGAGTGGGTGGGATGAGTGAGACTTCCCAGTGGACCCGAACTGGCCGAAGTGCCCTCTTTACTTGGTGTGCGTTTGGGACGGGTGTCGAACTTTTTTTCTCGGAAAAGAATACATTGCGATATGATGCAAAAAGAAACAACAGATTTAGCATGCAGAGTCTACAATAGTCACCAGGAAGCGTTAGTGACAGCTTTATCTCCGCTCAACCTTCATTTGTGGTTTGTCGGTTGTCCATGAAGAATGAAAATGTCATCTTGGGCGGCATTAATTCTACATATGCATGTATTCACACCTCCAATCAATCTCGTGACAAAATAAATGTCCTTAAGCTTTTAAGTAGCTGTATGGCCTTGAGCTGTATGTGTGTAGCAACTCCTTGTACGCTGGTAAGGCAAATACTTCTGCGGCAAGTTCCAAATATGTGAACGCCTTGCCGACTGCCTCGAAATCACCATGTCTAAGCACAAGCAGATATAGATAAAGTATAAGACTCACTTATTATGCTGATAACAACCGTCATAAATCCCAGCTGGAAAACCCTGACAATAATCCCAGGGCTGTTATTCGCCTTACTTTGGCCATGGAATAGGAGGCTTGTTCGCGGTGCATTTTACACCCCTGTAATTTGACAATAAATTCTACATTGCCACGTAATTGGGTCGTAAACTTCAACTCAGAATTAATAACACTCGGATATAGGGTGGTACAACACCTCTCCAGACACTACACTAACACAGTTCTGCCCAGTAAACCAACAGTTAAACAAGGCAGGCGACCACCAGCGAAGTTGATTCTAGCTCCACACGCGGGGCAGTCCTTCCTAACTTGCTATGGTCGAAGCGAGTTTACGGCCGAGTGAAGTCGAACACAGCTGTATTTTCACTAGAGCTAAAAATCTAGCATTTTATCGTTGATCGTTTACGATTGGTGCCCACCAGAGGCTGTTGGTGCGCTGTGTTGGACTGCAATAGACCTAGCCCAGATGCAACCATTCCGAGAAGTGCGAAGACACAGGCAGGCAACATAAGTGCGTAAGCAACTAGCTTTAGTTATCTGATAGAACGGGAGGCAGTTAAGTGCCTTGACCTCCGCACGGATGTAGGGGGATGCTTGAGCACACTGCCCTTTTGATCTCAGTTTTTTATGGGAGACAGCAAAGAAGCAGGAAAGGTGTTTGATACCCTATAGTAACTGCAAACCTGCAGTAGTTACTTTTGGGCTCAGGTCAATATTGAGGTCATGAAAGGTCAAACAAGATGATGAGTGTAAAACAGTTGTGCTCTAGTTTCTGGCAGAGCTGAGTAGAGCTGAGTAGAACAGTTTTAGGCATCATTATGATCCTCTTCTTACGGCAGTTTGAACGATGTATGCCTAGATCGTACTGCGTCAGCATCCAAGATTAACCAAGACCAATATACAATCAGGATGAGCCTACTGTGTGACCAAGTATGGTCATCATCAAAATAAATTGATTTGAAATGAAACTACGAACAAAATGACATCAAATAAAACGTTATCGTCATATCTTGCACAATTAATGAACGGATTCTTAAATCTTGCTAAATGATCTCTCAAACATTTACAACTTTTAAATCAATCCCGAAGAGGCCTAAGATACGATGATTTCGAAGAGTTTTTTCCTTGATATACAAATACAAAGCCTTTCTATATTTTGCATCATTTTCCTCTGCATTTCCAATGCAGATAACCAGTGCCTGCCCTTAGGTCATTGATAAAAAGATCCTATTACCACGTATTTGTGGACCTCGGTAGCTTTAATAACTGTCAGGAACCCTGAGATCAATAAATCGAACATGCTCTCACTTCTACCATTTTGAATATTTTTCAACTGATGTCACTTGAACTGGTCTAGTGATCCCGTCTGGGATGGCACAGACCTGATCTTATTTTTCTTAATTTGCGACAATAGTTAAGGCTAAGCCCTGCTAAGTACGGCGGCTCATCGCGCTACATCTTTCCAACTACTTTGGTAAAATCCGTGGTGTTCAAACAACCCATACATGTCTGCCTTCCAGGAGACTACTGGGCACTAAGATATTGAAGCACTGTCAAATGTTCATGGTTTCGTCTTCTTGGAGAAAGCGTTTATGTTTTCGTCCTGTTCAAAAGGCTTAGCCATGTAATGACTGCTTACAGTACTTGTATTATGATAGTACTGTAAACTTTTATTGTTTAAAAACACGCCAAAGTACATACAAATGTGTTTAATTTAGTGGGACTTTAGCTGGGGCAACAAGCATACGCTGAGGAGCGTTTGAAAGCAGCCGGAAGAAAAAGGGAGAATATGAAGATGCAGGAAACTTTTTTTCAAGTAGCACAACTACCCGGTTTTTAAGCGCACATATTTCATTATCAGCAAGCACCAGCTCCCAAATTCTGCGTTCCATACTATACTGATACGTGTTTTGTGGACTGTGCATAGACTCAAACTTAGAATGCAAACTAAGCGAATTGTGGACTTTCCTAGACCTACAGCAAATGTGGTAGGTACAGCTCCCTGCAATTTGATCTGTACGCACTAGCCGGGAAAGTTTTCAGCTAATTTCTTGTCAACTGCTGCCACCTCCATCATGATTAAAAACGTAACATTTGTGTTTTCCCTTAGCTTTATATTACTTATCTAACATTGATTGCCAACTTCGCATATTGAAAATGATTTGCACAAGACTTTGCCTATGACACTCCTATGACTCAAAAACCGTAAGCAACATGTTTAATCATGACTCTGGGCAATGGTTCGCTAACAGCAGGACATGCCTGCCGAGCCTAGTCCGTATGCACAGATTCAATTACACGGGGCAGTACATACATTTGAGACTGCTGCGTCCAATGTTCAATGTCGCTGGTTCTTACAGGCCGTTTCCGTCACCCGTTGGCTTTGAAGCCACAGCTGTCACAGGCCAGCATCACTGCCGCAGCCAATCGCGCCTGTGACGTATCGATCTCCACCCGCTAACAAGCTCATGCTTTGTTGGAGCTAACAAGCCGGCGATGCAGTGGAACAGCGCAGCTCGCCGCACTGTTTTAACCCAGCTCACACCTGACACTTTCCCAGACAGTGCCCAGGTGGCTGTTCGGCCACGCCCATATCCCTATAATTGGAGGTCAATTTTAGAGTATTGGAAGTCATACGTATTTTGTTATAATTATCATCACACAAACACGTCTCGACTTGGTATTTGTATTTTGGGCTTCACAACGCACTCCGGCACCATATGGTCAGGTCATATGGGCGCCGGAGGAAATAGCAGAAAAATCGACTTTCGTTCTTACGGGGGCGGGGCACCAAATTCTTCCTCTGGGTAGGCTCGAACTCGCGACCCTTGCAGAACATAGCAGCGGGGCCTGGGGCGCACGTGCGCACTAACCGACCGCGCCGTCCAGACCCTAAGTCCAGATATTCAAGTAGCAGCTCGTGATTACTTCTATAGCGGCCGGATTATAAGAAACACCGAAATTCAATAACACGAAGAAAATGTGTGACATGGGACAATTTAATTGGACATAACTGGAACTTAAAGTTGTTGTAAGAACTAAATTTGTAAGCCTTTCCCTTTTTCGTATATCGAACATGAAAAATTCTACAGAATTAAATGGAGCGAAGATACTGTTGGCTATGAAGTACACTACAGCGTCGAGACCAGCGGCGGATCCAGGACTTGATAACGAGGTCACAAGGTGAGCGCTCCTGTTTACTGGTCGCCGAACGAAGAAAATAAGGGAGATTTACACCCAAATTTTAGTCTTAATCCTCCCCCCAAAAAAAAAAAATTCCTTACAGCCAAATATCCCAGTATCCAAGACCTCTAGAAAACAATTGTATGAATTGTTCAGAACACAATATGTGAGATGCTTAAACCACGAAATTTTAAGCTTACATTAGATGCTTTCTGAAAGGCGTCCTGAAAAGCAGCGGTTCATTCCGCTACACAAGAAGGTAATAACACGTGCATAACATTTAGCTGGATATCTTACATAATTATTTAAATCATTTCAATTGTGACACACATTACAAGCTAGTTCCAAGCAATGATCTCAGTTTTCAATCACTGGGGATGAAATGCTCTACTCACTTGTTCCCCGCCCCTTCTCTCGAATACATACATGAGTGAACTTTGCAGTAAGATACAGCGTCATGTCCTTTTTATCTACAGCCTCAAGATTCCCAGATGAGTAATCAACCTATACAATGCAGAACAGCGTTACGCACGCCTCAGTGGCCGCTGGGACTCTGCTGTATGCTAATGAGAGTAATGATGCGTTATGGTAATATGTGGCGGGTTATGGAAATAAGGTCCGATCTGTACTACCGACAAAGCCAGAATTAACCGACACAGCGGCATTTCCGGCCACGCTGCGAAGATGAACGCTGGCCCAGCCCAGGCCATTGTGTCGTCAGGCCATAGCAGAAGGACATTGTAAATCATCTTGATATCAGGGTGCACACTGATAGTGGATAGACATTGGGCAGTGTTCACATAGGCAGCATCTCGACTTTATTACTGAACGTACCTAGCACACCGACTGGAAAGGGTGCAGAAATGTCCCTACACTCTCTTTGTTGGAATAAGTGAAAAATATACAACGGGGACATCACGTGAGCCGCCGATATTGTAGCGAAGTTCACGAACACTGCAATAGACACATTGAATCGATGTTTTATTTCAGGTTTGAATGGTCTCCGGGCTGAAAGAGCACGAGCCCGTTCCACAGCGATGACAGTTTGTTGCAGGGGCGAAGGCCGGCCGAGCCGCAACATTGGCGGTATTCGACGGCGGGGGAGGGTACGCAGAGCATGTAATGGCTTTATTGAATGAAGGGTTAAGGGTGTGCTTCTCTCGAGCCGCTGTGAAAGCTGGGGAGGAGTCTTCTGATCCCCAGGTCTGCTTGGCTCCGTCCCTGCTGAGGCCAGTGCGCTCTTGTATGTATGCATGCTCGCAGGTAATTAAGGCACGTTTGTATGGCTACATTCGGGGGGCTGCTGAATATAGCTAGCGGGAGTTTGTGCCTCGCAGAATGGATAAGGTACTATTGAGCACATGTGAATGGGGTGTACGGATGATATACGTATGCGTCGCACTGCCATTGACGTGGAAAAGGGACGCAGCCTTTCACTTTTCATTAAAAATTCCAACTTCAGCCAAATTGAACAAAAGTTCCCCAAAGTTTCTTCCCGAAAATGAGTGTGAGGTAGCTGAGCGGTGAAATCAGAATAATCTGTTTTTCATGGGGATCGTTTTCTGCCCACAATTTTCAAATATACCGTTCCACTCTGACCAGTGTTCAGCCGGTCAGGGAACGCTCATGCTCCCGGTCCACCAAGGTCTGAATGTAGATGAGTGTGCTTCGCCTACTTGTCTATATGTCTGCCTACTCCCCTCTCTGTCCTGTCCGATCAGCTCGCCCGCCAGTCTATCTGTCTGCTGTCTTTCTGTCTGAATGTCAGTCTGTCTGTCTGTCTGTCTGTCTGTCTGTCTGTCTGTCTGTCTGTCTGTCTGTCTGTCTGTCTGTCTGTCTGTCTGTCTGTCTGTCTGTCTGTCTGTCTGTCTGTCTGTCTGTCTGTCTGTCTGTTTGTCTGTCTATATGTCCTATCCTGTCCTGTCCTATCCTATCCTGTCTGTCTGTCTATCTGTCTGTCTGTCTATCTGTCTGTCTGTCTGTTTGTCTGTCTATTTGTCCTATCCTGTCTGTCTGTCTATCTGTCTGTCTGTCTATCTGTCTCTCTGTGTGTTTGTCTGTCTGAACGCCCACCTGTTCGGTGTGTCACCGCAGCGGGTGTTCCTAGGCAGCCCGCACTTTTCACGTCTGGGCGTCGGTCTCGTGCCATTGCGCCAATAACTGGATATCGGTCTCTGGCACTAATCTGTCTCACTCGGCTATCGAGCTGTCGTCGTTGCTGTCCGTGCGAGCCAACCTCAAACACGAACCGATCCTTAGGCTGTCCTTTGGGCACTGCCGGCCAGCCTAACTGCCGCTGACGCTCATATGGCGAGTTCCTGTTCGAATTGATCATCACGTGCCAATCCAGCCGGCAGAACGTGTTTGTGTTTTGTGCCGAATCGCAAAAAAGCACTCATACAGACACGTGACCGGTGGTCACATGACAGATAGATGGTTCGATTTGGGATTGGGTTTGGTGTTTCAGTTACGTTAAGACCCCGCTGGGGATGGGCTTTGCACAGAACACCACTGGAAACGGCCTTCACCCGGGACCAGCGCGTGTCGGTTACGGCTGACGAGACAGTCTTGACATCCAAATTTTGGGGTGTGCAGGTAAAGCATAGCAATAATGATCAAGCGCCCCTCATTACAGGTCAGTTTCATCTACCGCCCTGAGCCTTATTACGATTGTCTTTTATAATAGCACGTGATTTTCCGGGTTTGATGGAAAATCATGGATTTTTTATCATGCCCTGCATTTACATTCCTAGATTTTCCAGGCAGTTTATAGCAGTGGCGGCGCTGCCATAGAGGCACGTTAGGCACTGCCCAGCCACTTTTGAATGTCAAAATATGTATGTTTTTATGTGGAATAAATATCATTTGACTCGGTGTTTAAGTTAATGACCCCGTTCCTTTTTCGGAGCACTGGGTCAAAGAGCCGATAATTTGCATCTCTGAGAATCCACGTTCGCAGCTCTTACCGTCAACAAATGTGATATTAGGCACTTCGCGATTTCGCTGGATCTGCCTAACACCGTGGTAAACCTAACGTGTGCTTTTTGATTGACATCTCTAATGCCTCATTCATTCGGACGCGAGTACTGGCTTGTTATATCAGCAAACCAGGCTTACCTTAGGAGCTAGCACGTGCGATGCCGCGTCTTAGGACCTTGATTACAGCGGATTTGTTTATTGACATTCTTGTATTCGCGGATGTCTAGCCTTCTCTAGTGCGGGGCAGTTGTTTGGAAATTATTAGCGAGATATTTAATTTGTGAAACCCTTATGAAGAACGTGAGTCATGACACAAAATCTGGCGGATGAAATTTAAAAATCCGTTCACAAATCGATCGTACAGCGAGAAATTGGACGTCATAAACAACGAAGTGCCGAAGCTGTCCTTAAAATGGGAAGCTCTCGTGAGTACCTTGTCCTTCCCGGCTTACTTACCCACCTACCTATCCTTGAATTTTGCCTTATACCTTCATATACTGCCGCATAACCGTTTCTACAATCCACCGACATATGTTTTTATATTTTTTCAATGTTTGTGATATCAAACATTTAAACATAAATATTATTTTTGTTCATCGACTTCAGCTTACCCCTTCTCCAGCCGGCCTGCTGGAATCGCCCCTTTCTAATATCAGCTAAAAAGCCTGGGCGACGTCCTTACCTCTAAGCCAATCGTGCCTGGGCTGTCATAATGTTCAAGCGACGCCACTGGTTTATAGCTTATCTAGGCAATGTATGAGCTCACTTGTTCTCGATATTGTATGTAGCGCATGTGGCCATGAATACCACATTCTTGTTACTTATGCTGTTTCAGAAAACTTGGGTGAACCCAATACGATTCAAAACATTATTATCGATAATAGTCTACCCAACATACTTGGCCCACCTTCTGCTGGAAAGTTTGATTGGACCCTTTGCATTGCATTTAAAAAGGCAATGCATTTCCAGCTCTCACCTAACCACAAACGTATCCACTGCCTAATACAGCAAACTTTTCTGTTGTCACTCTTCATCAAAGGTGTATTTTCAGAGACGGCAGCGGTGTCAGGCGGCGGCGCCCCGGCGGCGCTGGCAGCGATCAGGCACAGCTTCCGCCGCCTGACGCGTTAGAGGGCTCGCCGCTACGCTGCCTGTCGCTGTATTGACTTATGCTAATTCCAGTGCCGATACCATCCACCAGCAGCGATAAAGGCATCAACGCCGCGTCCGCAAAACCGGCGACGCTTCCAGAGAATTTAGAGAGGCAGGAGGTCGCCCCGGTTCACCAGGATCGAGGGTGCTCGCCGAGCTGGAGAACCGGGCTCAGCTAGGGTTTTCCGCTGAATACTGCCTCAAGTTTCTTTAAAATTGATCTTGAAAGGATATTGACCGACACCGAATTACTTGTGTTCATGAATTCATCTCCTTTTCCAGTCATGACAATGTGCACCTTTTTTAAAGGTGATATATATATATATATATATATATATATATATATATATATATATATATTATAGGTATATATGGGTCATTCCATGCCAACTCAACCAGTAAAAGTGTGATTTTACACGGCACCCCCTCAGATCTCTATGAAATGAGGTGTACAAGGCTTCTTCATAGTCTAAAATCCAAATATGTGGTCGAAATAGACCTCCGGGTTTTAGTTTCGTTGCAACAGTGACGTCAAATTGTGACGTCACTCTGTGATTGGTAAAATTCAAAGCCTTGTACCTCAAAAAGTTGCAAAGAGATTTGAAATCGATTAACGGTTTTAAAGGGAGGATGCCTGGCGAATACCAATGATTTCCAAAAATATTTTCTGAAAATTTTCAACGTTGATAAAAGTTTCAAATAAAAAACATAAATTTGAAAGTTTTTAAGAGCGAGGACTTCGATTTTCTTAAAATTCAAATATATGAAATCTGCATGTGTTTTTACCCTAAAACCGTAAAAAATAATGGGTATTTGATAAGATCCTATCGTAACCCGTGCCGGAATGAGGGGGTGTTACAACTTCCTTAAGATTCTTTGCCTGGCGCCGAGAGACGGAGGCATGCAACGCCGCCGTACTTGGCATACGTGCTCAGGGGTGGACGCAGGAACGCCGTTCAAGGAGGGATCAACTCTGGAGAAATCGTAAAAACATGTGTTTAGAAAATTGGCCAAAATTTCACAATTTTGGGGGCGGCCATGGCCCTTTGCCCCCTTCTCTGCGTCCGCCAGTATACGTGCTACGTGGTCATTGTTGTAGCCTCTGACACAATCTGAGGTCCCAGCAATATCAGGTCAGGTCACCAGTCCAGGCCAAGTGACCGCCAAAAAACATTTATGGGTGCCGCGGTGAGAAAAGAATTACTCTTACGATCTGACATTCATCTCACACATAAGGCCGCTGAGTAAAACAATGTGTCGTAACGGAATTTCTGATTTCGATGACCTGAGGTCTGTCCAGGGTCCTAAGCTCTCGACTGGAAACGCATTGTGAGAAACTGGTCTAGATTTGCTAACTTTCCCCGCATCGGTAATAGAACCCTTATTTTGACGTCATCGTATTTGGGTTGCCACTGCAGTATGAACTGTAAGCATTATCAGCTATAATAGTATTGGCCTGACCTAAGTACGCAAGGACCGTTTCGTGTTTTAATCTCACTAGATACTAGGATAGGTGATTCTTTCGTGCTCAGCCAGAGGATCCTAATGGTGATTATAACTGTTGTGTAAATTTACTTTTGTCAGTCGTTACGACACAAAGCAAACTCTTTCTTTCTATTAAACGAGACCATTGCACTGAATTTATTGATGAGTGATATTTAGAAAATTAACTGAATTATAACGATATTGGCATGGGCGTAGCCACCACTAGGGACACTAGGGACAGTGACCCTAAAAGTTTGGAGACCCCCGAAAACTTGTAGGGAATGTCCCTACAAGTTTTGAAGACCGGGAAAGATATGACAACCGCAATATGTTAATTTTCCAATACGTCTTCCAATTGTGCCTACCTACTTCTCACGTATGCAAATCCGGACATCGTCATTCGTACCAAAGATATTAAAAATAATTATTTTATACCCTTTGATTTTATTTTTTCCCAATTTACCAAATCTGTCCCCATTTCTGTACCCTATAAAAAATAGGAGTGATGTTAACCCGCGCTCCACCGGGGGTCCGGCGCCACCTTCGCCCCACGGGGGGTATCGATGGCCCCTCTAACTCCGAAAATATGGGGCTAGCGCAAATCTGCAAAGTACATTGGAAAGCTCTTGTGAATTCAGCAAGGTTTTAACTTGCATGCGTTTAAGCGCTCAGGTCAATATTTTGACCTCCAGAGATCAAGTTGAGTCACTATAAGCTATTTCTACTAACATATGCAATGCTTAAGAAAACTGAGCACAGCTTTTATGCCATTAGAGCTATTGAGGTCTGGTAACTACATTTCACAGGAAAATTCCAGGGCTTTTTCCGCTGTGTGGAACATAATGCCCTGCCGACAGTGGTTTGACCTCCAGAGGGCTCCTATTGACCTGACATGACCTGAGGTCACGGAAGGCCAGAAAGTGACCTTGTCGAATATCAAATGAAAGCCAGTGACGAAACATACATAATAACGTCTAATTCAGTGCTCTAGGTTAATTAGGTCAACAGTTATGGTCCAAATACTGTTTTTGATGTCTGGTGACCTGAGATGACCTCAAATATGTCAAAGGGAAAATATTACCCACTGGAATCCGTGAAAAGGTTGCTAAGAATACCTTTCTGAGAAATTTGATAATTTGAAATCATTTTTGTGACTTTTGGACCAAAAGACAGCTTTTCCCCATGTCTTTTTATGGGAGAGGTCACCTCGTGGCCTGACCTCAGGTCACCAAATTGAAAAATCCCGGATATATTTTTTAGATCCTGGAGGGGCCATCAAGTGAAGAAAATTTGAAATCAATTGGCCAAGTAATCTAGCTATGCTAGAGCTCGAAAATTGAAATGAGGTGAGCTTGTTTGACCTCGCCTGGTAATCTGACCTAGTGTGGCCCGGGGTAAACAATTTCAAGGATAATGGGAAAACGATCGGGTGAAAAAACTTAGGGGCCCATCTATGCACCCCCTCTTGTGGCGAGGGTTAAGAAGCCACATTCTTTCACCAGCGCCGATTCCAGCGAACGCGGAAAAATACTCCAGTTGCAAGCTGATCTCCGTGGATAGGATTGGTCACCATGACAACGTCGGATTGTTAGTTCCCGCCAGGGTGGGGGGGGGGCTGTGTTTGAAAACCCTTGGGTTGCTCCACGGGCACGAAAAAACGGTGACATGAAGCGCTGCCGTACTTAGCACACCTTATCCATGATCGATTCCGCAACCTTCCCCAAAATTTTAAGGTTGGAACATCTCAGGTCAGGTTACCAGTACATGTCAGGCTACCTCAACTCCAAAAATGTTTAAGGTGCATAAGTAAGAAAAAGGTGAATCTATCAAACTGAAGCGCATACCACATAAAAGGCCTGCCGAGTACTACCACTAATTTCGGAATTTTTCAGATCGTAGACCTAGGGGCAGGTACGGATAATGACCTCTCCATTGAAAATGCATGAACAAAATGGAAATTGCCCAAAAAGTTGAATTAATTTTGTAGATACCGCGTGTAATACCTTAGTATTCTTCAGAACATAGTATCCTAGGCCCCTTTATAGGTTCATGCTGTAAGTTCGAACCTGTGACCTTTGAGGTCATCTGGGGCTGCGGGTTTTTCAGACTTGAGTTAATAACTTTGCGCAAAATGATGAAAAATCTTTTATTTTTCATATTATTACGTTTAGAATGTTATTGCGAGTCGAATTATACGCATATTGATTATGCTAGGCTAGATGATGACCTTGGCAATGCCTTAGTTCAGGCCTTTTTATGTTTTGACTTAGTACAATAATATTATACATCATCCAATTGGCTGTAACGAGAGAAAGTGAACTATGCCTAAAATTATTCGAACTCAATTCTGTCAGACGCTAGAGTCCATAAACTCTGCTCTATCATGCTACATTCTTTGACCTGTCATGACCTCAATATTTACCTCAGCAAAAAATTGACAAGAATGATGTAAGAACCAAGCCAAGTGAGCCAAAAGAGCCAAGAGTGATGTAGTTTCTTCATGAATTTCAATGGCCTATTCACCTGCTTTCGCGTTTTTTCGCTATCCTGTATAAGAGTCGAGTTCGAGGGGGATTGTTTGGACACCCCCCTACCAGGGTGAAGATGGCTCGGAGGCTCACCGGGGCGTGGGTTATCGCTTGGTCAGCTGTGAGTCAAGTGTGGTTGGTGTTGCTGGTCGAAACAGCCGCACTTTTACCTAAGCTCCCATTTAATTGCATCAATAAGGATACCAAAAACAAGGAATAGACATCGGGACCAAGATAACTACCCCGGTCTGCGACCTGGGCTAAAGTCCCACCGGCGCAGGAGGGCCGCATGACAATGTGCTGAAAGCAAACCATATTTCGTTCTTAATGTGTCTATTCATAAGCCTGTAGGACAGTATTATCATTCTTTTCTTTGAATTAACTAATAAATAGCTCGCAATCAACCCCAGATTCGAACCGTGCACCCCTGAACACGAGACAGGTCCTCTAACCACTAGACCACTGCACCACACCGCACTGACTCCCACTAGCCCTACACCAGTGACCCGTCAGGAGGTCACTGGCCGGTATCACTCAATCAAAACGATGCCGTGATCGTGGCGCCGGGTGCTGTGTTAGTACAGAAAAGGCATGGTATAAAGCTATTTCTAGAGGACGAACGAACCATTATGTTAGCCTAGAATTACTTGTATAATTACTAAGTTAGTTTCATGCCAAATTTCATTCACTTCCATTCATTTTAAGGACTTGAAACCATGGTGAGAAGCAAGCAAGTTCCGAGAAATTTAGCTCCTTGAAATACCCTTTCGGACGAATTACTCGAAAGCCGT
The DNA here is from genome assembly GCA_034440635.1 of Lepas anatifera. Taxonomy (NCBI): domain Eukaryota; kingdom Metazoa; phylum Arthropoda; class Thecostraca; family Lepadidae; genus Lepas; species Lepas anatifera. The sequence goes on from JAOTON010002046.1 coordinate 32,511, forward strand.
TGGAGATAAGTGGGTAGTGTAAATGAATGAAATGACTGCAATTAATTTTCCTATTCAGCCATGTCAATTCTGAGCTTGTGAATTGAGTGGCCAGTGGGCTTAAGTCTTGGCGGCGCTCTCACGATAATATTAATAAACCCATGTATTCATTCATACACGTTCAAAAGAAACAAATCAATTAACCAAACATTTAAAGCATGCGTTCAATATAAAATAGTTTAGGACCAGCCGATTTCAAGGCGCTCCTCCGATGGCGACAGCCATGGACAGACGACCGTGCCAGCCGGTGTCCTGTTACCGCTCCGCAAATCTCAAGATAATCATCTTGTTTTGCTAAGAAGGTTATGGAGTACTTTAAGCACTGCTGCTCGTGTGAGCCGGTGAGATAGGCTTCCTAAGTGGGCGAGAATGTTAACTGACGTTTTACTTTTATGCTTGACGTCTCAGTACTGGGATCTGATAGCAGTCGAGGCTGAGACAGGCAGCTAGGTTTATCTCCATGCTTCTTAGGCACGCAAATGGCCGCATTCAGACGCTTTCCCAATCCAACATACAGTCTGTGCTCGCTTTAACACGCGCATTGACGGGGGAGAGGGGGTTGGGTGCCCGCCCCCTTCGGGTTTTTCGGAGATTACGTAAAAACGGCACGTGCTGCCGTACTTGGTATAACTTTTCTCTGATCATTTTTACAACTTTTGTCAAAATCTAAGGTTAGGTCACTCTGGTCAGGTCACCAGTACAGGTCAAGTGACCTGACCTAAAAAAGTTTAAGATAACATAATTCGGAACAGGGTGAACTTATCCTATTGAAACTCATACCACATACTGAGTCCACCGAGCTGTCTAAAATATGTTCCAGTATTTTTTCTATCGATGACCTAAGATCAGGTACGAGGCTTGACCTCTTCCTTGGAAATACATGGAAAAAGTGGTTTTAATCAAATAACTTGGTCATTGATAGTGATAGAGTGTTTCTTTTAGCTTCAGTAGATTGGGATTGTCTTTGCGGTTCTTAAGATATGCATTTTGACCTAATTTGACCTTGACCTGACCTCAGGTCAGGTCCAATGACATATTGGACCTGATTTGACGCAAGGCCATGTTATATATCATTGGATTCGGCTTGCTGCGAGGATTTTAATGGTTCAAATTGTTTGATCTATCTTTACTTGTTCAGATGTAATGACCAGAAACCTTCATTTACATGTTATCCGTATGACAACATGTTTTGACCTCTAGTGACCTTAAATGTGACCTGAAAAAATAGTGCAAATATTTTCGATAGAGAGGTGGATGAGCTACTAAACGTCGTTTACAGTTTTTCGCTATCTAGCATGGTTCTCGAGATCTTAGGGGGCTGGTACCTGCCCCTCCCCGTCAAAGCGAAGGTGGCTCAGACCGCCGTCAAAGTACGTGTTTAAGGGAATGTGGTACATTCATAAGGTGATTTTAACCGATATAGCCATGTGAACTCATATATATATATATATATATATATATATATATATATATACATATATATGTATATATATATAATGCATATTTGTGTACATATTTATTACATATGGTCATGTAACAGTTATTTGTTCGCAGGCCAACCGTGCTCAAATATGAGCATAAAGACGTCACCACAAATCAGTGCCTGACAGGCTTGTGCTATGACATATATGTCAAACACCCAGTTCGAGCCTGTTTTCGTCATGATTAAAACAATGAAACACGATGGCGATACAAGTGTTCGTAGTATCGCTACTGTCACCCGAGACTCACCCTGGATCTTAATCCCTTCACTGTCAGAACGGAAAGCTGAAACGATGGGTCAAGGTCCAACGCACAAATTGTCGCCGTCACGCCACCGTTTAGCAGACCGTTCAATTCATCGCTTCCTTTCATCATCGTCCGCTCATTTCCTGTGCCCCGGCCGGTGGGCGGCGTATTTCCGGCCGGTCGCGCCGGCCCAGCTGGTAGCCTACCCACTGACCGATGAGAGAGACACCGCACATAAAGCGACGATCATAGCCTTCTGATTATCGGAGCCGACGCCGGATCCATCAGCGCCGCTGCCGACGCCCTGACCGATGGTCGCCGTCGGCGGCGGCGCTGGGAGAGCTACCGGGCCGACGCCGCTCAGATGGTGACGCAGCCACCGGCCAGCACTGAAGACAAGGTCGCTGACGCTGTAGAGGTCGGCCCTGCTGCTGCCGGCGCTGGGGTGGGGCGCACATGGCTCTGTATTGACTGGCGATGGTCTAAAGAAGACCTGGAGATGACGGCATTGGTGTCACTCCCCAGATGCGTCATCACTGAGCCTGCTCATGCACCGGTATTGACGTCAGCGGCTGGAGATATTGTGGGACAGCGCCGCTGCCTCTGACGCTGTGGGAATAAGAGGCGACAGGGACACGAAAATAACAGTCTCATCCAGGAGAGCACCTGGGATCTCGCAAAACCTGCTTGTGAATTTCAGTGCAAATTCCTACAATCAACAAGACATAACGCTAAAGCTTCGGGACAGGGAAATCACGCAGGAGCCGACTCTGCCGTCACTCCGGGTACGCTGGTAACCAGCAGGGGCAGGAGCAGGAGCAGCCGGGCAGATATTGCGAGTGACCGATCAGCCGACCAAGCTGATGGATGGTGTACTGAGCCCCTCCGCATGCCGACAGGGAACCAGCTCCGCCCCAAACGCAAGCAGTGCCCTTGGTACTCGTGCTCTTTGGAAGGAGAGCTTCTAAACTGAGGGTAGATTCCCAAGCGCCGTCGATACTGTTAATACGCGTTTGACTTTCGCCGGTTTCAGGCGGTTCAGTTCCGATTCCTTGCCTAGTCCCGAGCCAATGTTTCAGCATGATTCTGAGAATTGTGAGTTACAGGGATGGTGCGTTCGCCGAATATGAGAAATATCGTGAAATACTGCCCCTTATTTTATGTCATCTATCAAGATATATGGATGGTGCAGGTGCAAATAATTCAGATGCCACAGAACTAATTCAAACATCACTGAAATATTGGCCGTAACACTCCGACTCGATAGGGATGGGATCATGAAAGTATAATCTTTGAACAAATCGAAAAACACAAGGAGGACAAACTGCTCATCTAATACTGTTGTTGCTTATCTGTATATTATGAACTGCTATATAGCCAGTTTATCTGTATAATTTATACCTTTAAGCATGTTAACGATAGCGGTCATCATTTCAAAATGCCTCAGGTGCACGTTTCAAGCGTTGAAGTATACCACGCTTATTAGAGGTGGCTACTCGCACTCTCTACGGTTTTTCGCAGATGGTGTGAAAAGAGCAAGGTGCACCGCAGCAGTCATCATCCGCTGCTGTACTTGACATAACTTCTCTGATAATTTTTGCAACTTCTATCCAAATTTTGGGTCCAAATAGTTTCAGGTCAGGTCAGGTCACCAGGCAGGGTAAGTGACCAAACCTCGAAAAAGTTAAGATAGCATGAGGAGGAACAGGATTGATATATCGATCTCGAAATTCATATCAGCTGATGAGTTCACCCACCGGGATCTAAACAATAATTGTGAGTTTGGTATCGATGACCTAAGGTCATGTACAACCGATGACCTCTCCAATGGAAATACATGGGTTATATGTTTTAAGCTCAATAACCTCGTCCAAAATGTAGATCCATCATTTACTTTGACAGCATTGGGTTTGCCTTATCGCGGCGGTTCTGATGATATGCGTTTTGTCCCATTTTGATCCAGAACTAACCCGAGGACAAGTAAAATCTTAGATTTGACCCAGCAATGTCATATTGATATATCATTTGGCTCCACTTACTGAGAATATTCAATGGGTATCGATGGGTCTTTCATAGTTCACCTACGCTAGCTGTTATGACTTAAAACCCTTCATTACCATTACATCCCCTTATATTCCTCTGATGACATGTTTTGACCTCTGGCGTCAACCTGGCGATAATTGCTTACATGGTGGACGTGAAGCTCTTGAAGCCCTTGGTTTCAGCAACGCATGTAGAGCTCCGTGCGCGGTTGAGATTGCTGGAGCTCTCGGGGATAATCATTGGTGGCTTTGGCGTATGTTAATGTACCGTGGTTTCTTATCTCAATGACTAGCATATAGGTCATTCATCGCGTGCTACGGACCTGTGGTCACGCAGCTATGACCTCAGAAGGAGAGGCATGCTAGGGTCATTTGGATGCCAGGATACGTCTTCGGGCGACTGTTGAAATCTCTCTGTTCTTCTTCGTCCCTCTTCATGAATTGGCCCCGAGTATTTTCCGTTGATATTCCAGGACCACCTTTGCAATGTTTTTTTACTTTTTTAACCATCGCTGAGCTTTGTTGACCTGGCATAACCTCTACAATAACCCATATCATAACAACTAAATTTATAATATAATCAGATCTTGGGGAAGAATAACATGCATGGTGCTGCTTTTAGTGCTGAATTTGAATTCAACGATCAAAAATACTTACTAGGCATGAAAACGAAACATATTGAGCAGCTTCGAATTTTAACCGTCAGTGACCTTTATTCATTACCCCATCTTACCCGTTACCTAGAGGGGTAATATAGATGCACACCCTATTCATCAAAGCGTGACTATCTTCTGACCACTTTGATGGCTATATTTATGTGATTTTATACCCAAAAGCCTGGGTAATAGCAGTCAGCGCGGCGGAATGGGCCGTGGAAGGTAAGAATCAGAACTTTGATCTGACTTGGAAGGTCACCTGTTATACAAAAGTAGCAAAAAATGGCATGAACCGCCAGCTCTCGTGACGGGCAACACACTAGTTTTTTATCGCGACGCTCTACGTCAATTAGGGGCCAATCGCGAAGGGGGGGTCGCACCAAACCCCGCACTGTAAGAGTGAAGGTGGCGAAAACCAGATTAATGCGAGGGTTAACACCCGCACCGGAAGGGGCCACGCCCTAACGTGCACTGGATGGGGGACTGGTAGGCCCTCCTTAGATCTCGGAAACTAAGAGGCGTGGAAAAAGGCCGGCTGGACGGAAGGTGGTCGGTATGGTTATCGACAACATAGCTAATTTTCGTTGACCTAGTTCAATATTTGTAAGGTCAAACGAGGCCGTTAAGGTCAAATCTTGGCCGTGCTGGGGACCCTTTGGGAAATTGTCGCAATTATGCGGAAAAACGTCGGTAATTTGCTAAAGGCTGACCAGGGTCATGGACAGAAGGTCGAAGCAATCTTTCCTCCATTTTTTTGGGCCAGGCTCATTCAAGGTCACTAGCCTATGACGTCGCAATATAGTATGCACCCTGGAGTGTGCACTCTAACTAGCACTGTAGCAACTGCTTTTAATTGGTTGGGCAGGAAATGTTGACTGACCTTTACCCATGACCTTGGACATTGAAATTGAGAGACCTTAACTATGACGTCATAGCATAATATACGTCAGACTGGGCACACCATTTGACTGGAAGCACTAGGGGCGATAACCTTGAAGGTGCTCATTTGATCTTGACCTTGACCCCTGAACTTTGACCTTGACCTTTATGTAAGGTTATCTTGACATATGATCCCGCTTATATGGCGTTATAACGTCACAACTCGGTCTCCAATGCCGGTGAACTGGTCAGATCGCGCGATTCTGGGGATCTCAGAATGTAGGTCTAACTTTGAAAGGTCAATACATTTCTGACATATTTTCACAATTCTTGCACCAATCGACGTGCCGTCAAATTTCATAAAATTTGGCCCAGTATCGTTTTTCGGCTACGAGAAGTTCTCCGGCTACCTTGGAAAAATAGGTGGGGGACCTCTGAGGCCCCTTCAGTGCGCTTATTGAGAAAGCGACGGGAACAGCGAGGGATGCTCTTACAGACATCCCGGTTAAATCACTGAAGTACAGTCGTAGTGAGGAGAGTTGAGGCGATGACGGTAGTTAGACCGAGTGAGGGCGGACGGGCGAGACGTCTGTCGCTATATCTGCGTTGCATCTGTTACGTAAAAGGAGCAATGCCATCAGTGGTCCGTGACGCCGTATCGATTGTGGCACATCATGCGACACCACCAAGCAGCTAAGCAAGGTCCGATACGGACTAATTACGGCCTGCCACAGTGCGCTGCTGGTTCATTGCAGGCGAAGTCAGCTCGCGTCGGCGCGTGACACAGTAGCGAGCCAATGATAACAGACCGCGAGCATTTGTCACCAGCCGCCGGCCAATCAGCCATCGACTCCGACACGCCGAAAACAGACGCCGTCGGGGCGCCGCAACAACGCAACAAGCGCACTAAGCCGACCCAAAGCCTGCTGGCTGGCCGAAGCGTCGGACTCTCGTCAGATTTGCGCCGGCAGGACTGAGATTACAGCGTGGCTGGCAGGCGGGCTGAGTGGCTCAGCAGGGTAGCTGAGCGGCTCAGCAGCGGCGCTGAGCGGCCCGGCGCGCCTCCCCGGCGGCGGCGACACACAGTTCCATTAGCGACGAGGTCGACGGCGTCGGATGCTGGCAGTCAGACGCCGCCCGGCCGGCGACGACAGCCGCTGCGCTGCCGTGATACCCCACTGAAAAATGCACACTGCCCGGATACCCGCTGGCATGCGAACTGCCGCGCGCAGCCCACTGGCTCCGCTGAGCTGGTATCAGAAGTCAATACTACAGACTACAGGGAGAAGACTACACCGGGTTTTATAGAATATATTAAAGGGAATGTGGCACCTTGATAACGTGGTTTCGACTGAGATAGCCAAGTCGTACAGCAAGTCGGAAAACCCGGTACTCTATATATCATTTGTCTTGGAACTCGATATTTCCGTAGCAAAAAGCTAAAACCTACTCGAAATGTACCTCTCATGTACCTTTCGCCAGGCGGCCATTGTTGTGAGCTGCTGGTGTGACGACATATGCTGACGTCACGATGATCAGTAGCCAATCAAAGCCCTTGAAAAGTTTCGAGTATGGTAGTGGTTTCCATATGATGACATCATCCACAGGCAGACATTTATTTCTTTTCCTAGAGGAGTATTTCAAAAACCAAAACATTGAGCTTATTGTAAATTTTTCAGAGGAATCATGAGTGATTTCATTATGTTTGGGCTAAAAGTACGCCTAATTACACTAAATTCCAGGATTCGACCAATGTGCCACATTCCCTCTAAGGTGTTTGATCAGCTTATGGTGTTTTCTTTTGTTTTGTTTGTGTCCTATGTTGTTGCATGTGTGGGCCTTCGACTCTATACTCCTCTTGCTTTAGGTTTTTATACGTTTTTTTCAATATTTCCTTATGCTGTTTTCCGTTTCTTCTGCGGTTTGTATGTTGTCTTCCTTTTGTCTATTGCTTTGTTGGCTGTTTGTTTTGTTGTATCGAGCACTCTATATAATAACTTGTTCTAATCTGGTATTCATACTGGATTAATGTAATGTTCCCCTATTATTTATCCCAAAAATATTGTGTGTATGAACACTCTTATCCAACATATCAATATAAAAACAACAAGCTCAGTCAATATCGCCCTCCTCCTTCTGGCCGTGGTAGGAGACGACGTCTCAGGTAGCGCTGCTGTCTATTTTGGCCATCTGCTTGCAGAGGTCTGTGTGCAGGTAGAAGAAGATGAAGCCATCATGCTGGTGTCCGTTGCACAGCACGCGCTGCATTAGCACGATTGATTAGTTAATCAGCACTCGATTAATTAGCTTGACTTTCTGTATGCTCCTTCCGGCTCTTCAGTGTTTATCTTTTTTCTACTTCTTGCTTGTTTTTGTTATGCCTTTTTCATTGCTCGCTGTTTTTCCTTCTGCTCACCTTTCCTACACTTATGGAAAATAAATAACAATTAAAGATATTAGCACTTGGTTTTCCCTATACCTTCGCAAACAGAATAACTGATTCCAGGCCGGCTTCACTATATTAAAGAGGCACTCCATAGTCGATGGTGACATGCATGCACTTAAAGTTGAGGTGATGTTTTAACAATTCAGTGCGCACCTCCTGAACTGGCGCGAACAGCCGGGTCCCAGAAGTCGAACCCTCTTAAACAAAAAATGATGAACTGGTAAGAACCACAGTTTAATTGAGGTGAAACTTATTTTTGCTCTAAGGTTTTCTGGACGTAAAATATAATAAGATTATCTTTCAAAGATTCCAGATCTGCGAGGGTTTCCGATTGTTCTAATAATTTAACAGCTTTATAAGACAAAGGGGTTTCCTGTTTCATTTTATTATTTACCATCTTTAGAAGATTTCAGGTAACAGATATCCAATACAAATTCAAACATATTACTGGACCAGGGGGAGGGGGCATATGAGAGGACCACGTTCGCGGCTCAATTGTAAATTTAATTGGTTGATGCATTTACTGTGCTCAATTGGACGTTCAAATGAAACAATTGAGTTGTTGGTCTAGTTTGACTATTTGTAATACAGAAACAAGTTTCTAAAACAATTTTGATTGAGTCTTCATTCTCTAAATACAGATAATTATCGTCAAGTGGGTACCAAATGCTATCGCGGGGGCGCCGGTACTCGCGTCCTGGGGGAAGGGGAGGTGGGAAGCGACCTTTCAGAGGGCGCCATCGATAGTTCATGGGGCGCTGCGCATCGATGGGGGAGTGTCCCTCTTGCCCTAATCCCCCTGGATCTACCTGTAAGTTTACCTTACCACTGAAAACATTGTAGATGGACATAAGACCGTGTTGTGCTCTTCGCGCTAGAAGCGAAACGAGATTGAAATGTTTGTTTGCAAGTCACAGTATGGCAATGCTAGTGATTGAGCCCGGATGTTGGTGTTAATCCACATTACAGATGCGAACTGCGTTCTCTCAATACGACCTGTATGCTCAGTAGTTGCCTCCCTCCAAATGGTGTCACAGTACTTTAGAGTAGAGTAAATTGGAGCCTTGTAGGAGACCAACACGGAATTTACTTCGGATAGTATCTTTTCCGTGACAACTAAATACTGACTTATCTGACTGAGAATCATGTTGGCTGGTTTGATGATGCCGTGAACGTGAGGTCCAAACGTGAATTTTTGGTTTAAAACAGTTTTGTGCGGATTGGGTTTGAAGGCTCGTACTTGCATTTTGTACTTGTAGGCTTTGTATTTATATGCTTTTATTTTTGGTTTATATTCTAGTATAGTAAAACTTAGAGTTTGAGATCGCGCTCTTGCAAGAGCTCATCTGCATTGAAGAACCATGGTTTATAAATATTGTTGCAGAAGAAGTGATGGCGTCATAACGCCACCCAACGGGGATAAGACTTCAAGGTTACGTCACTGAAAGGTTAGGGTTCAAAGTAATATCGGATTTTTTTTAAATCGTGACCTTGCTATTTTCAGGCATATGCTGCCGCCTAATATGACGTATTTTGTGATACGACGTAATAGATCAGGGGCTCAACACCAGGATTAAGGCCACAGGTCAAGGCCAAAGGCTTTAGGTCAAGGTCAAGTTCCCATTTCCAGCCCAAGGGCTCTTATAATGTTAGATACGGATACAGATAATGTATACTAGGGTAGGAAATATATCAGTCTAACGGCTTAGAATAATGTTGTTGGATGATCGCTGCCTCAGAATTTCAGAACTAACTGTATCGAGCCTTTCCCTTATGACCAGAGTCCACTTTAAATGTATCTACGATTAATTTTGCGTAAATGCATGACCAAATCGATCACCACCAAGGACCAGGCTTGACCTTAATTACCTGGTTCGACATAAAGAACATTGACTTAGGTCAATTAAACTAGTCTGGGCAGTAGCTCACCACGACCCTCACAAATCCAAGGCTGGTATTTTCCTAACTCTTTTGATTAGGAATTAAACTCTGTTGATAGGATTATTAACTCTTTTAATAATGCAATATTTTATCTGGGGAGGGGGTGGGTGTCCTCCAGTTTCTGCAGTGCTTGTTAATGTCAAACTACTTTCTAGTTAGGGTTTTAATGCTTTTTCAGGTCTGGAAAAACCATGTGCCCTGGAAATTGGACACCGAATTTCGACCCAAATACTTTTAATATGACACTGAAGATAGCTGGTTACTTGAAAACTATAGTACACACCCAGGTAGCTATACAAGCTGCATGTGCTTCGGCGCTTCATGGTTAAACGTAATCAACTCAGTCAAGAAATTGTGAATTTGTCTTCGCGGAATACGGGAAGTTTTCAGCGATGACCCCGTTTCACGGTCGGATGTTAACTATTTCCGAGCGGGACGCTAGCCACGAAGTTGACACGGGGCTCTGTTGAACGCCATTCGCGAGAGCCGCCAGCACCATTCATAAGCGGCCTGCTCCCGCTAACCCTGCCGTTCGGCGGCTCCCTTTGAAGCACGTGCACACGGCGTGACATCCGAGAACCGAGGCCGGCCACACATGTGTTGCGTGGCCTCCAGTAGTGTCGGTCGGCCGTGCCAGTCTAATGTGAAGTCGGCGGTCCGGGGCGACTGCCGGCAGGTCTCGGCAGCTGCCAGCGGCCGTCTCTGACCACGTACCGGCGGCCCGCCGCCCTGGCACGGCCCACCGGGCAGCGATGCGGCGAGGCCTCCTAATGGGCGGTGACCGGCTTTGACGAACTTCCCTTCAAACTGGGGAGGCCAAGGCCGTGGCATACTTGATAATAATACGCGCAGGGCGCCCACCTGTGTGGAAGTGCAAATTAGCCTTTAGCTATGGCAATGTTTTGAATTTAAACGGAGGATGATCTTGATTAAAGCAGGAGTTGGAGATGAAGTGGTAAATGCTCCAGCCATTCCGTAGAACGTTTTTTTATAAAAGCACCAGTACCTTCTGAAACGCATGCTTGATATGTTCCTGGCAACAGTATTTAGATGATCAAATTCCATGATATATCAATATGATTATGTCATGACGTTCAATACATTATTCAAAACCTCTCCCGGCTGGTCAATGAAAAGGGACGATGCCAAATTTGTGACAAAAAAGGAAAGGAAACTACATAATTTGGCATTATAACTTTGTTAGCTCCACCGAAAGCGGTTTTGAATGTATTTTTAACCCGCACCCGGTGGGCCTCCTAGCCACCTTCGCCCCAGTGGGGGGGGTGTTTAAACACCCCCCCTCGAACTCGGCTCCTACGCGGGATAGCGAAAAAACATGAATAGATAGCTCATACCAATTCATAACGAAACTATACAGGCCACTTTTTGGCTCGGGTCAATATTGAAGTCATGACAGGTCAAAGAAGGTTGCATGTTAGGGTAGTGTGTTGGGACTCTAGCGTCTGACAGAGTAGGGTTAGAATAATTTTGTAGGCATGATTCGCTTCCTCTTATCACGGCGAATCGAATGATGTATAATATGACCATGCTAGGTCAAAACACAAAAATGACCTGACCTCAGGTCAGGTCAAGGTCACTTTTTAACCTAGCATAGTCAATATGCATATTAACCCTCGCCCCACCGGGGGGCCATCGATGGCCCCCTAAGGTTTTTCCGGGATAGCCGAAAAACGACGAGGCGCAGCACCGCGGTTGAGGGCTCTACCTCTCACTGCAACATTTTCCCATCATCCCTGAAATTTTTACCCCGGGTCACCCAAGGTCAGGTCACCAGACGAGGTCAACCAAGGTCACCTCACTTCACTTTTGAGCTCTGTAAGAGCTACATTTCAAAGTCGATTGATTTGAAACTTCCTACACTTCATGACCCCTCTAGGGTCTACAAGGTGTATATCCGGGATTTTTTTATTTCGTGCCCTGAGGTCAGGTCACGAGGCGACCTCTCCCATTGGAAAAGCATGGGGAAAAGCTATTTCATGATATAAAACCCACAAAAATGATTGAAAATACTCAGACTGCTCAGAACAACGTTTTTGGACACCCTTTCACGGATCCCAGGGGTCATATTTGCCCTTTGACTTTTCCAAGGTCATCCAAGGTCACCAGAGGTCAAAAACAGTATTTTGACAATAACTTTTGACCTAATTAAGCTAGAGCGGTGAAACAAACACTATCGTGTTTGTCTTGTCACTGGCTTTCATTTGATATACGGCAAGGTCACTTTTTGACCTTTCGTGACCTCAGGTCATATTAGGTCACGAGGTGACCTCTGGCGGTCAAACCACTGGCGGGAGGTCTTTACGTTCCACATAGCGGAAAAGTACTGGCAATTTGCTATCAAATGTACTTTACCAGGCCTCAATAGCTCTAATGACATAAGAGTTATGCCCAGTTTGCTTAATCATTGCATATTTGAGTGAAAATAGCCGATCTTGACCTAATTTGACCTCTGGAGGTCAAACCATTGACCTGAGCACTAAAACATGCGAAGTAATTTCTTACTGAATTCACGCGAGCTTTCTATTGCACTTTGCAGATTTGCGCTAACGCCCATATTTTCGGAGTTAGAGGGAGGGCCATCGATGGCCCCGGTGGGGCGAAGGTGGCGCCGGACCCCGGTGGGGCGCGGGTTAATCGACTCGCAAAGCAATCCAAACGCAATGGTATGAAAATAAAAGCTGTATCATCATTTCATGCAAAGTTACTGACCTAAGTCTGAAAACTGTTTACGTAGCCCCAGATGACCTTTCAGAGGTTGCAGGTAAAAATTGCAACATGAACCTATAAAAGGCCCAGGATATTACGATGTGGAGAATATGAAGCTATTCTCAGCTGTATGTACAAACATGCATGCCAATTTCTGTTTTCCCGTTTATCTCCAATGGGGAGGTCATGGTCCATACTTGACATTAGGTCATTGGTATGAAAAATCCCAGAATAATTTTTATAACACTTGGTAGGCCCATTATGTGGTATAATTTTCAATCCGATCAACTCACCCATTTCTTACTTATGCCACCTTAAACATTTTTGGAGGTGAGTTCACTTGACCTGTACTGGTGACCTGAACTGAGATGACCCAACCTTGATATTTTGGAGAAAGTTTCGGAATTATTCAAGGATAAGGTGTGCTAAGTAAAGCAGCGCTTCGCACCGCTGTTTTTTGTTTGCCGCTGGAAAAACCCGAGGGGATGTTCAAACACCCCCCCGGGGCGAGGATTAAACTGCTCAATATAAAATCATATCGAGATATTCTGGAATTCTAGGGAAACGTATAATGCATCTGCAAGCCTTAAGACCGGTTAAAAGTAAATAACAAACGATGCGATTTTATTTCACGTATTCGTTCGGAAATTGTTATCACTCCATCGGCTATGGATATTCTTATCAGTCTTCTTCTGGTATCCTGAAGAACGGGCTTCATTTCCAAAGTTTGAACGAACTGGGTACCCTCCCAGTTTACCATATTTATTTCCAGGCCTAAGCCCTTCTAAATCATTAGAGAACTTCCGCGGCTGTTGGAAATAATTGCGATTGGTAACTTTTCCCTTCACTTTAAAGATTGACCTATGTGCGACAATCTAAATTATACGTAAAATTGGCAGCAAAACCATACTAGTAGGTACTATTTCCTACATCCTACATCCTACATCCTAGTAGGTACTATTAGGTACTATATAAGAGCTGAAAAGCTCTGGCAGGCAGGCCTTCTGAACATATCAGCTTACCAGTTTTATTTGACACTTGCGCTGTAAAATAGGCACCTCATTGCCACAGCACTGAAACAACTTATCACGATGAAAAATGTCTGCGATGCCGTAAAGTGCACTTGAAATAACTTGTCTGCCACGTCTGAAGTAATTCATCGTCTGAAAAATTCTGGCAAACCATTTCTGAACATCATCCTAGAGCTGATAACAATTTCCTTGGGCAAATATTTGTTGGAATGGAAGAATGTTACAGCAGAACATAAATCTAGCATGAAAAGCAGCATGCTCATCTTCATGAAAAGAGATTTAGAATATCGCTGACTTCAAACACAAAACATCGTGAGTACATATAGCATTTATTATCGCGTAATCGTTCATTACGCGGACAGCTTTTTCCAGACAGGGGACGATGCCGTTGAACAGTCGGTGGCTGCAGCTGCAGCCGCTGCAGCAGCTGCAGCGGCGCCGAACCGGACCGGCTGAGTCCGCGCCCTGTGTATCGCAGCACTAATATTTAGAAGCTTGCAGGCCAAATGTGTGACGTCATTCACCAGGTGTGCGAGACGGGTCGACGCCGATCCGGTGGCCTAAACGGCCCCAGTGTGACCGGCACTCAGCGCTGACGTGGAGAGCGCGGCGGCATGAAAGGTGGCTGAACGCTGCAGCGATTTAAAACCGCCGACTGCGTCACTGGTGGTTCAAAATTTTCGCGAAATTATTTTGAAATCAGGTTGTTTCTGCATTGTTAGAACGACCTTATTTTCCTAAATTGTTTTGAAATCAGGTTTCTCAAACACTGTTAGAACGACCTTAGAAAGTATTTTGAAACAAAAAAGGCATATGTCTTTATGGATATAGAGTTAACGGCGAGAATGAATAATATTAAGTTTAATCCACTCCAACGCCTGGCAGGTATTTTTACCTTCTCCTCCCTCTCGGCTCTTGTCTACAATAATTCTGAGTCGATTTGAATGAGAGCGCAGTCGTTTTTCTTTCTCTCAGTGATATGATGCCCGGGGCGGACGCAGGTAGGATTAGTCTTTTTTTTAAAGAAAACTAGTAAGCTGGAAGGGCAAGTACTTGATTTCGGACCTTTATTTTCACGAGACTACATAAGCCCCCTCTACTACCAGTTAATGAACACATAAACACAGTATCAGCACAACAATGAAGCCAGCGATCAATAGACCATTTAAAGGCTCATTCTGCCTGCATGAAAGCCGATGGTACACTCAATTATTACGCGCTGCCTGACGACAATGTATTTTTCCTCTGAAACGCGTAATTGGAAACAGAGGCGGATTTCAGTTCCGAAATTTTAGGCAATTTCAAAACAATACCTTTCACATATACATTGATTATCCAATCTTCTATTTACATTTTCTTACAGCTTCATTGGGCACAAGAAAAAACCCAGTTGCAGCCTCCCGTGTCATCCGCCATTGATAGAAATGTCCTGCCCAGTAGAGCAATTGGTTCTCATCAATCAGCCTACTGACCTCTTTCAATCACCCGTACTTGCCAATAATGAACGCGCAGTGCTTCTAGCTGCTCCCAGGTGGCTTATTTCGTTGCTGCATTTCAGCATGGGTCCAGGGATCACTCGCCCATTGAAAAAAACAGACTGGAAGACCTAGCTCAAGAAATGAAACAAAATACCAAATCGTGTTAGGTATAGTTTGAACAAGTAGCCACTGAGTCAAACAAATATCCATATATATATATATATATATATATATATATATATATATATATATATATATATATATATATATATATATATATATATATATATGTATGTTAAAGACTGAAGTTCAACCAGATGCTCATTCAGTACCTTTCACCACCCCTTCTCTGCACAGAGAAAAAAGAAGGCGCATAGTGAGGTTAGAATACCAAAGTAAAACTTATTTATCTATTTATCTATTCATCCCATATGAGCAATGGGGACTTGCCCCCAGTAAAAGCTCAAGTCAGGAATAACATCATCAGATTAACTAAAATTACATACAAGACACATGTAAAGAACCATGTCAAGAAAAAAGTAAATACAAGATAAAAATATATAAAAAAACTCCAAAAACATTGAAAATGCATATGTAAAGGGCAAAAATAACATACAATGAAATAAAATACAATGGAACTAATGAAATTCCTCCATGAAAAAGGTTTGAACTAATAACTAATTCAATAATGCGTAAAAAATGCATCGTGCTTAAAAATACATCGCTCTGAAGGCACTTTTCCCAACCATTAAACAATATTGCATACAACTTGGTACTTTTATATAACTATTTGGTACTTTTAAAGTACAAAATAACTAGTTGGCAGCCGATGGCCAGCTACTTCTGCCAAACACCACCAGAACACTCCAGTGCTGTACCTGTCACAGGATATGCACAGTCTGTAAAGTGGGTAACATATTTATTACTATATTTCTTAAAAATGACGTCATACAAATGTTGAAAGGTGCCGTTGACAAGTTTGTTTCCGTAGAAATACTTATTATACACTTCTGTTTGTTTTTAGCGTGTGTAAATGTAATTTCAACCAAAAAATATTTTTTAGAACAACACTCTGGCTAGGCATTGTCGCTGATGAAGTAAGTAATATAGCTCTCAAACATCTGGACATGTAAAGAAATTACTGGTAGTTAAGCGAAAGAATTAGCATTTAGCGTGCCACAAGAGCTTCTAGAAGTTACAACCAGAGATATTGGGTAAGTTGTTATTTTGGCCCTTAGTAGCCTTTAACCATCGCCCCACCGGGGGCATCTATGGCTCCCCTAAGATTTTTCGGGATAGCAGAAAAACGACGGGGCGCAGCACCACGGTGAAGGGCTCTACCTCTCACCCCATCATTTTCCCACCATCCCTGAAATTTTTTACCTCGAGTCACCCAAGGTCCGGTCACCAGGTGAGGTCAACCAAGGTCACCTCACTTCAGCTTTTGAGCTCTATAAGAGCTACATTTTTAAGTCAATCGATTTGAAACTCCTACACATCATGACACCTCCAGGGTCTACAAGATGTATATCCGGGATTTTTTCGATTTCGTGACCTGAGGTCAGGTCACGAGGTGACATCTCTCATTGAAAAAGCATGGGGAAAAGCTGTCTTATGATCTAAAAGTCACAAACACGATTGCAAATGCTCAGTTTGCTCAGAAAAGCGTTCTTGGACACCCTTTCACGGATCCCAGGGGCAATATTTGTCCTTTGACCTCTCTGAAGTCATCCAAGTTCACCAGGGGTCAAAACAGTATTTTGGCAATAGCTTTTGACCTAATTAAGCTAGAGCGCTGAATTAAACATAATCGTGTATATCTTGTCACTGGCTTCCATTTGATATATAGGAAGGTCACTTTCTGACCTTCGTGACCTCAGGTCACATTAGGTCATGAAGTAACCTCTGGAAGTCAAACCAATGGCGGGGGGTCGTTACGTTTTACATAGCGGAACTAGGTCTGGCATTTTCCTATCAAATGTACTTTATCATATCTCAATAGCTCTAATGGCATAAGAGATATGCCCAGTTTTCTTAAACATTGCATATTTTAGTGAAAATAGCCTATCGTGACCTTATTTGACCTCTGGAGGTCAAACAATTGACCTGAGCGCTTAACCCTATTTCCGGCAGGGGGGGCTAATATTGCCCCCCTTCAGGTTTTTCGAGAATATCTCCGAAACGGCTTGCGATAGAACTTTGAAACTTCCTGACTTTTCTTAAAACTAGTACAGGCAGGTTTTCTGAAATTTTCAAGATTATATATTTACCAGGGCGGAGCTATGGCTGGGTTCTTGGGGAGGTTCTATCCACAAACCAAGTATTATCGTATGCGATGGGTTTTTTGTAAAAGGAAGCCGTCTCTGCTGATCCTGATACCAGTTATATGGTTTTATTATATCATTTTTTATGTGAGATGATAGTGCATTCACAATTGTCACTATTTGTATTCATCAGGGGCGGTTACAGCAGTTCAAAATGGGGGGAATGTTATCAAGAAGGACTAAACGTTAGTAAGTGAGAAGACTGCTTACAGCCGTGCAGGGCGAATACAATTGGGTATATGAAAATTCAAAATAGTTATAACCCAATTCTAGATTACCAGAGGCGTGTCCAGTCACTACACATTTTCAAAATGTATATTCCTAGCCAGTATCACCACCGCGACTCAATATCGTTGTATATTGAAAATGTGTTTCCAATCACCCCCACCCCCCACGACGAGTCCTTGATCCGCCTATGTCACCCCCTTTCCCAGAGCTGCCATGGGAGGGTAAAAATTATCAGAAATTAAATTTCAACTAGTCGAGGGACTAATATACTCATGCATACCATTCGCATATTGTTGGTATGTATTTTACCCCACTGTTTTACCTTACTGCATCCGCCCCTGATGAGTTTTTCACTTTTTTCTCATTTATTTATGTGTCAAAGATGCCAAGCAGTATATGACGGCTTCTAATCCGCGTAACAAAAACTTTTTAGGTTGTATATATTTCCCCTCATAGTCCTGGTCCTGGAACTGCCATTGAATTTCGAATTTTTGCGTAACTCGAGTATATGAAAATTTTGGGTCAATGATTTGTAAGTCTGAACTAGTTTTGTGAAAATCGTACAACAGAGACAAGGGTTATGGAAAATCTAAAAAATACACAAAAATTGTATATTTTGCACGACCTTCTCCTAAAAAATAAAAATTTTGAAATTTTCTTTTTCAAAATAAAGTTTAGCAGCAGAGGAATCTATGGCACTTTGAATTTTCAAAATCGGCCGGTTAGATTACGAGATCTTAGGGGGGCCAATATTGCCCCCTGCCGGAAATAGGGGTAGCCGGGAGCCTGACGGAAATAGGGTTAAACATATAAGTAATCTCTTACGGAATTCACGCGAGCCTTCTAATGCACTTTGCAGATTTGTGCTAACCCCCATATTCTCGGAGTTAGAGGGGGGCCATCGACGGCCCCGGTGGGGCGCGGGTTAAAAGAGGTCACCGAAGGACTTATGAAAAACGGCGAAACAACAGTATGGGTAATGTTATGGTAAGCTGATAAATATTTTTTAGCTGGCTGGAATCGCTTATGCTTAAAGCAATTATTCTTCCACATATGTCCGAATGGGCTATGAGGGTGTCCACAGTGCTAAGTAACTTGCACACGTTGGCATATGTGGTCAAAATAACGAAGTTTTCGCGATTAATTGGACACGATATAGGACACGCGTACAGTTTGAACCAGATTTAGATGATCAGAAGTTCAGATGTATTGTATTTTTTATCAGTAAGATCGCTTATCTGAGATGCATTTGGATCTGGTTGTGTTAACCCACCCCCGGTGGGCCTCCTGAGTCACCTTCGCCCTGCTGGGGGGGTGTTTGAACACCCCCTTCGAACTCGGCCCCTATGTGGGATAACACAAAAAATGCGAACGCTTGTGGATAGCTCATACAAATTAATGAAGAAACTATATCAGTCACTTTTTGAGCTCAGGTCAATATTGAGGTCATGACAGGTCAAAGAAGTTGGCGTTTTGAGCAAAGTTTTTGGGTTCTAGAATCTAACAGAGCTGAGTTAGAATTATTTTGTAGATACTATTCACTTCCTCTTGTCACGGCGAACTGAATATGGTCATGTTAGTTCAAAACACAAAAAAGACCTGACCTCAGGTCAGGTCAAGGTCATTTTGTGACCTAACATAGTCAATATGCCAATCAATTGACTCGCAATAGCAATCCAAATGCAACGGTATAAAAATAAAAGCTGTATCATCATTTCATGCAAAGTTATTGACCTAAGTCTGAAAGCTGCTTAAGTAGCTCCAGATGACCTCTCAGAGGTCACAGGTCACAAATTGCAAGATGCACCTGGAAAGGTACCCAGGATGCTTTGATTTGGGGAATATAAAGGTATTATCAGCTTTATCTACACAAATACAGCTCAACTTCTGATTTTCCCATGTATTTTCAATGGGGAGGTCATGGTCCACACTTGACCTTAGGTCATCGATATAAAAATCCTGGAACATATTTTGTAGAACTCGGTGGGTCCATTATGTGTTATAAGTTTCAATCCGATAGATTCACCCGTTTCTTACTTATGCCACCTTAAACATTTTTTTAGGTGAGGTAACTTGACCTCCACTGATAACCTGACCTGAGATGACCCAAACTTAAAATTTTGTGAAAGTTGCGGAATTGTTCAAGGATAAGGCATGTCAAGTACGGCGGCGCTTCGCGCCGCTGTTTTTTCGTGGTGCCGGAAAAACCCGAGGGGGTGTTCGAACACCCCCACCGGGGCGAGGGTTAAAACGTCAAATGAACACCCCGTTTTGGCCCTTATCTACCAAAAGCCTGGTGCTCGTGCCTAATATCGATGCAAATGTCCTTTATCTGTACCTCATTACTGCCACGCATGAACAATCATGAATCCTCTTATGTAAACAGCTAAGACTAAATGTCTGGCGAGATATTCGTGCTGACGAGCCCGATTCAGCAGTGTTTCAGCAGTGCAAATAAAATTGACCTGTATGGAGCAATGTTGCGTTTGTATCCGATGCGAGTGTCTGATGTTTCTCGAAAAGGTCATAATTGTAAGTCAAAAGTTTACACATACCGTTTGGGGTACACAACTGATGTGTGAATCCGAAATATGCCAGTCACTGAATCATGAATGCTGGTTTTGACAAAAATTATGAAGACTGCTAACGTAAAAAGAATGTTTCCTCATTCGTCCATTCAACTGGCACTATAGTAAAAAAGAGATTTCTCAGTTTCACCGGAATGAGTGGTAGAATCAAATCTCCGGACCGTGCACAAAGGCAGATTAACACTTGATCAAAACAGAGAAAATGGGACTTTTCGCCGCTGAGCAGAAAGAGAACTTTTAGGCAACTGCACATCTTAACAACAAAAACTAGCGGTATTATCGTTTCACCTTATGGAATATGACAACGCGATTTGGGGCCAATTTAATAGGGCTGACCAAATTATCCTGCAGAGGTTCAGAGGCATGCCACCCGTAGGATCAGTTCTTTTCGGGTAATTCCCCATGCAGACAGGGTGCGTATCCTCAAGCTTTCATCGTTATACTACCGACGGCGGCGTGGTGATATGATTCGAGTGGACCAACTTGTCCATGGGATAACCAACCAGGATTATGCCCCTTTCTTTGTACTCGACATCCAAACTCATGCTCGAGGCCATCCGTGGAAGCTGGTTAAGCCAGGTGCAGTCTTCAGGGTTAGGCGTAACTTCTTCGCTGTCAGAAAGATCAATGATTGGAACTCTTTGCCAGTGTGGGTTGTGGCGGCTCAAAGTATGAATCAGTTAAAAAATCCGCTTGACACCCATTGGGCCACCTTCATGTACTAGGTTCCTGAACTAGTCTGATATCGATCCATCTTATCCTCCCGTCTCAGGTGGACAACTTTTTAGCCACCCTCAGGTCTCTTTTCCTGAGGAGGATCATGTCGAGACACTAATATCCTGAGCTCGTCGGAGAATCGGAGCCAGCGGGCCATTGTGGTCCAAAAAATTCCGAAATCGTTAGGTAAGGTAAGGTATCTATCGGTAGATTGTCCATCGTCAATTCAACAGCGCATGCACTGTGGATATAAAACTCTTCATGAATACAAGCCATCCCTGTTACCCAGTGTGCATGATGTGACGTTAGATACCAGGTGAGGTAAGCCCCGTATCGTCAGCTGAGCGCCAACGGAGATTCGCCGCAAGGAGGAGGCGCTGCTGAAGGGAACGGTGATGATGATGATGATGATGATCCTGACAATGCGGAGTCAAGGCTGCAGTATATGAGAGGCACTGGAAACTGGAAAGGAAGAAGAAGAAGAAGCTTTACCATGCCCCAACTTCTAAGGTCATATGGCGTCACCAACTCTCACCTTGTTGGAAGGGTATATTGGGGATCAGAAAGTCCTTATGCAGTATTCCTGCTGGATATTTGGGCCTGGTTTAGCGGCGAGGAAGCCCAACAGGATACAAATGCGCCACTTGATCCCCTGGACTGAGAAAGAGGTTCTCATTGTATTCATTATTCATTCGAGTCATTTTCATAACAACCTGTGCATAAAAGTAGAAAGGAGGCTACAACGCGCGTTACTTAATATCTTACCTCATCCAACTGTTTGAAACTGATCTCAGATGCCTAGCATGCTGGAGAGCTGAGATGCATGGTATCAGGAGGATCATTCAAAGTGTTTCACCTTTACACGGCTAAAATGTTCGTAAATCATTATTATAGCAGCGTAAAATCCGACGCAGT
Source organism: Lepas anatifera (assembly GCA_034440635.1). Lineage (NCBI taxonomy): Eukaryota > Metazoa > Arthropoda > Thecostraca > Lepadidae > Lepas > Lepas anatifera. Next base: position 54,250 of record JAOTON010002046.1, read on the forward strand.
GTGAATTACTGTGTTTGGGTGCGTGGGGACCACCCACAGCGGCAGATGAGCGGGGCGGGGGGATGAACCGCATGGTTTCAGCACTACCAACCGGCACGCAACCCCTGAATTATTCACAGAAAAAGCAGCGGCGGCAGGATCCGATGACCCAATTATCAGGCGGTGGGCGTAAAAAGTGTCAATCAATAGTGTGACGGGCCGGGCAGCGACAAGACCGCGATCTATACCGCCATTAGGCCTCAGTTCATCCGGCTTTTGGCTGCGGGCCTTGTCCAGGGGATCGTGCCAGGGACGTGCATTGGTCACAGTTAGGCGGTGTTGATTGACGGGTTATTATGTAATGGGAGGACACGGTCCTCAGATGACTCCTCTACTTGCGGTGCAGTCGGTATCGTCCGGTGACGTTGTTAGCGTTGTGTGTCTAATGGTCCGCCTGAGTGCTGGCTTGTCCCCTGAGCAGCAGCTGAGGTCATCAGGTCAACGGCCGGCGCGGGTGATCGGTAGCTCGTATATCTCCCCATAGTGGTAATTAGCCAGGTGGGGGTGATTATCATACCCTGGGGCAGCCCCCCTGGGAGGGGGTGTCCGATAGTAGACGAGAGCGTTAATTGATAGTGTCAGTTAAATGATACATTATTTATGGCTTCAGTTCTTGCCCCTCGCAGCTGTTGTCTCCCCAGACACAGATGTAGAGGTGCAGCGACCAGGACGGCACACAACCGGCCCCACATCCGACACAGTATAGCTCATGTCAGACATGGGACGCTGTACAGACATTAATACAATGAAGGGTGCGCTGTTTTACTCACCTGTAGTATGTTAGCTATACCATCTTTGGAATACAGACTTGATTTGAGATTTTGACAAGTTTCTAAAACGTTCCAAGGCATGATTTCTGAATCCGAGTCCTTCTAGATGTGGTAATAACCAAGGTGGTCATGTCAATAAAAAACATATCAGATATATCAACCCCATGAAACAAATCAACTGATAGGATTTGAAAAGCTAAGTGAAAAACAAAAATTAGGATTACAAAAGAGACCACGCGTTAATTGAAACCTTAGTGTGAGCATCACAACAAAACTGTTCTATCATATATTGCTTGACCAGCAGCCATGATAAAATAACACACCAGCAAAATCTCATTATCAAGTAGGCATGTAGACTTGGATATTTTCCATCGAGGTAATGCGGCCCCAGTCTAATTCCGCTGACAATGCCTCGACTATGAGTTGAAATAGCCGTCACTGGAAAGCACAGGCGTGTTTGGCCATAGCATTATAAATAGCGCCTACCGGAGAGGCACCCACACTCGAATCACCACTGGTGGCTCCTTTCGGTCTCCTTGCGTCACGAACATGATGCAGGGCAGTTAAATATGAAAGGCTGATTCACATAGCCCACAATGACTGATTCACCAACAAAGGATCAACCGTGCTTGAGTCAAAACATGTGCTTGACTTGTCTGAGTATAATTGTGAAAGTGGGTGGCTTAGAGTCATGAGTCATTTCTCCTGTGTTTTAGTTACGGGTGCATACCGAGTTTAGTTAGCTGCTGCTTTTTTACATTAAATTACACCTCATTTATCGAAGGTTTCACATTGTAAATGTTGGTTTAAGAGTGGCATTGCGATAGCCTTTTATAAAAAAATAATCTTTTAAAACTATAAGTTTGTATACCTATATTTTTATTGGTCGTCGTATTACTGATATAGAGATAATCTATGTCATCTTCAGGCCACACAAAGTGCAGCCAGTGGTCCCATAGATCTTTGAGCGGCGAAACAGTCCCCAGTTTATAAACAGCCGGTTCGGGCGGATCAAAGGTGGTTCTGACCTAAAGGTCAGAGGAGCTCCGGTCGGCCGCAGCGCACGGCTTCGTGCGGCCTGGTCCAGCCAATTTGGTGGCACGTGACCTCCACTCCGGGGCGTACTAGGCCGCGATTGCTGTCGCGGCTGCACTATAGCCTCGAACGAACCACCAGTGCACGTGCCTACGCTTCTGTCTGCATGCCCTGAAAACTCCAGGTACTGTTGTACACTTTTCTGCTTTCTGTTGTTGTATGTGTATGGTTGGTGGGTACCTTTCTAAGTAATTCCGAGTGCAAAGCAAATACCAGTCTAGGTCCAATAAAGCGATTATAGAAATGAAGCCAGACAAATCAGGCATTAAAGTGCTGGCATCGCATCAAGTTCACAATTAGCAAGTGTTGTTCGGGGAATTGGGGATTTGTTGCTAACAAGGGACCGCTGAAATCGCCTCCAGCTGAAGCTATTCGTGGATGTCGGCTGCCTACAGGCGAGCGGGTACTGTTGTGACGCACAGGCGTGGGAGGCGCTGCGTCACGTGACGAGAAACAGCTCCCCGCGGCGCGTGACAGCGGCAGTCACATCACTGCGAGGACCCTCCGTCACTGAAGGTCACTGTCGCTCGGTGGGCTTTAAAAAGTCAATAACCATCGCCCCGAGTTTATTATAGCATTCTCCGCTGGATTCGTTATACGTTAGGCTGAAATAACCAAATATTCCTCAGCCGCCAACGATAATACATTTTTGGAAGACAAGTTATTTCAGCTCTTTTCTCTCCAAAGGTTCTTTTCAGCTTTGTAAGTATAGCAACATATACACATTGTAAATATGTATCTGAATCCGAACATGTGAATACCTATGCATACATAGGTTTTCCCCGGTTTTAAGCATGTTATATGTAAATCCCCATATCCTCATTTATAAATGGCTTGTAACACAGTACAAAAATAAAGCGAGGATTGGTCGAACATAATCACATCATAAAAAATAGGAATGTGATACACTTTTTAGAGCTTGTAAGTTACGAGAGCAACTAAAGTGTTCTTCATTCCAAACCAACACTTCTGAATCACCAGACTCTAGCGTTTGTTCCCGATGGCGTATTCTACAGACTGATTTAAACTACGTTCGATTTTAGCACTTCCACATACGTTCGATTTTAGCACAAGAGTGGCACGAGTGCAGACTTGAGTGAAAGAGACGGTAATACATTTGGCAACATTAAAACTCAGCGCTCCCCTGCTGCCCGCAGCGCCAGTGGGAGCGGCAGTTGTCTCCGCGGAAACACTAACTAGTGTTTCCAGCACAAGGCCCGACCCTGTGCGCCGCGCGGCATGCGATGAAACGGAGCGTGTTTGTTGTGGTTGGCCGGCGTCCAGTACTGGCGAACGGCCCTGCCTTTTTCGCTGGAATGCCCGTCCGTCACAACAGTGCTTGATCACAGTGACAGGCGCACACAACGGTCCGCAATGTTCGACTGCACAGTCGTACCGCGCACGCAAGAACATGCGCTTTAAAAAAGTGCGAAATAACGGCGCCGTTTGCATGGGAGAAGTTCATTGGGACGAGTATTGGACAGACTATGTTTACTGTCCGAACCACATGTTTGCAGTAGCTACTGTACTGTGACACAACAGGGCGTTAATTGCGACATTCGCAGTTTGGAATAAGATATAAGATCGTGCAGTAGAACGGTAACAAGATGTAAATACCATAGTGCAACCCTCGCCCCGGTGAGGGGTGTTTGAACGCCCCCTCAGGTTTTCCAGCGGCACAAAAAGGGCGGCGCGTAGCGTCGCTGTACTTGACACACCTTATTCTTGATCAATTCCGAAACTTTTCCTAGAATTCTAAGGTTGGGTCATCTCAGGTGAGGTCACCAGTGCAGGTCAAGTGACCTCACCTCCAAAAATGTTTAAAGTGACAAAGTATGGGTGAATCTATCGGATTGAAACTTATACAATATAATGGGCCCACCGAGTGCTACAAAATATATTCCGGGATTTTTCATATCGATGACCTAAGGTCAAGGGCCGATCATGACTCTCCATTGGAAATGCATGGGAATACAGAAATTGGGTTATATTTGTGTAGATGCAGCTGATAATACCTTCATGTTCTCCAAATCGTAGCATCCTGGGCCCCTTGCCAGGTTCATGTTGCATTGTTTGACCTGAGACCTCTGAGAGGTCATCTGGAGCTATTAAAGCAGTTTTCAGACTTGGGTCAATAACTTTGTATGCAATGATGATACAACTTTTATTTTGATACCATTGCCTTTGGATTGCTATTGCGAGCCGATTGATATGCATATTGACTATGCTAGGTTACAAACTGACCTTGACCTGTCCTAAGGTCATGTCATTTTTGTTTTTTTACCTAGTATGGTCACATTATACATCATTCGATTTGCCGTGATAAGAGGAAGCGAATGGTGCCTAAAAATTACTCTGCGAGTAACTCAACTCTGTCAGATGATAGAGTCAAAAACTCTACCTACTTAAAGTATCACTTTCTTTGACCTGTATGAGCTCAATATTGACCTGAGCCAAAACTTGACTAATATAGTTTCCTCGTGAATTTGTCAGAGCTATCCACCAGCGTTTGCGTTTTTTCGCTATCCCGCATAGGGGCCGAGTTCGGTGGGGATGTTCAAACACACCCACCAGACCGAAGGTGGCTCGGAGACCCACCGGGGTGCGGTTTAAGCTCATGATAATAGTCACTTCATAGGCGGATCTAGTACTTCCGATGAAAGGGACAATTCAGTTAGGGGCGCTATTTGAGCTTGGACGGGGCGGTTTTTTTGGTAAAGAACACCAATTTTAAGGTGTAATCTATTATAGGGGCGCCGAGTTGCAACGTGGGTAGGTCAATGTTTGCAACCTCGGGGAGGGAGAGAGAAGGAAACCACTTTTTAAGCGTATGCTGGTGCGGTTTCAGGGGATGTCGGGGCAAAGTGTGGGGGCGCCACATGGATCGATTAAGTGAGCACACCTGTTCCCTGCCTTCCCAGCATCCGCTCACATACATACATAGATGTTAAAATGTGAAATATCACATGTTATATATATATATATATGTTTGTTAAAAAAGACGGGATATTTCAGCATTATGTTCTTTTTCTGTTGTTTCTCTTTTCTCCGTACCAATTTTCTTTTAAAGATTGCTGCCAACATGTTCTAATATATATATATATATATATATATATATATATATATATATATATATATCAGACCATGATCGGATATATATGACCAGATCTTATCAATATACAACGTAATATATGTTCAAAATATAGTGATTCCGGACAACACTTGGATTTTAAAATGATAACTGATGGTTCATATACATATATAACTATATATATATATATATATATATATATATATTATAGTATTATATATATATATATGTATATGTTTATATACATATATATTGTTCGTTAAATAAAATAGCCCGTTGAGGTGCAGAAAGATGTTTAGATTTCGATTTAATGTTTAGAATAAGTTTCATGCTATTTTTGTGGTATGTCTGCGCGCGAAGATGAAGCAAAAGACATAAAATAAGCTTAGGTTTCACATAATAATATTTCACCAAACATATGGCATGCTTACACGCAAAATCGACGCTCTATAAACGTAGATATCAGCTTGAATTTTTAAGCCCTTATAGTGAAGCGCACAACATATTAAGAAATGATCTTTCACTACAAAAACACCAAGCACATATTTCAATCAGAAATATGTGCGTGTTTTTCAATATGACCTTCGTGATGGACCTTTTCATCTTGTTTCCAGGTTGGTGTTATAAAGTTTTTGTAGTAGAGGTTGATGCATGTTTCTGCTGGGGTGGATAGATGCTCGGCATGTTTGTAAAACATGTTCTTGACCACAGCGTCAATCATTGTGTTGTTATACCCATTGTTGACCAGGAACTGGTGAACTCGGCTCACCTCGCGATTGAACAGTTTCCAAGAGGAACTTTTATAGAGCTTTTATAGAGCATCGATTTTGCGGGTGAACATGCCATGTGGTTGGTGAAATATTACTTTGTGAAACCTGAACCGATTTAATGTCCTTTGCTTCAGCTTTGCACAAACACACCACAAATACCATTTAACCCTGGCACGTACAGAGGGGTTGTTGCAACCCCCCTAGGGTTTTTCAAGAATTGAAAACGAGCTTTTTACGTTGGAGCCTTGAAAGTTTGTATGGACTCTAGGGGATTCATTGCGCATGTTTTGCAAAAAAATTGATCCTACCTTTCAAGGCCACGGATCTATGACCTCAAAAGTGGAAGCATGTTGAGGTCATTTGGGCGCTTGCACCCGTTTTCAGGTGAATGCTTCAGACTCTCATCGTTCTTTTGCGGAATTTGTTTATGAACTGGCCCAGAATATTTTATTCCAACCTTCGAAGATCACTTTTATGAAGTTAGACCATTCATGACCTTTACTGACATTCAATGACCTTGCTTTGACCTTGCGTGACCTCAGTGATAACTCTGCGTCGAATAACGACTACAGATATGTGTTTAGATTCCGTATTTCTAAATGAGATGAACACCGAATTAATTGACTTTCCTCCGATACGGACCTGACCCTTTTCGACCTATAACCTTATTTTAACTTGAAAGGAGTGTAAATAATAACAGATGAAGAAGCAAACATTTACTGGGCGTAAATGATGCAGAATGGCTTATGAATAGGCAATTTGAACGATATGGACACCAAACTAGTTCGTTTGCAAATATTTTATAAACTTGACCTTATTTGACCTTAAAAAGGGTGTAGGCAATAACAGATGATGAAGCAGGCACTTGGCGTAAATGATGTACATTTGTTCATGAATAGTCAATTTGCAGCATGAGAAGGACGCTGAAGAAGACGTTTTTCCTCCAATACGAACTTGACCTTTCCGGTCTTTGACCTAATATGACCTTGAAGGGTGTGTAAGCAGTGACATATGATTAGAAAAACACTAAATTTGCGTAAATGATGCAGAAAGGCTTATGAATAGTCCATTTAAATGGTGTGGACACTGAACTGGTTGACTTGCTCCCAATATTGTCTTGACCTCTTTACCTTCTCATTGAGGTTAACCAGGTCATCAACCTGACGTGGAAGGTGACCTGATGACCTGAGATTTGGATGAAAAAAGCCTATGGCGTTGTTTAAAGTGCATAATTTGAATTCAGCGTCCAAAACTACCCCTCTGGTACGGAAAATTAGACATTTGGGCAATTTCAAGTTTTATCGGTCAGTGGCCTTTGACATTTTATCTCACCTCCTGCATTACCTAGATGGGTCACATAGGTGTATAGCATATGAATCGACGCATGAATGTCAGTTTCTCAATTTAATGACCATAAAAATTTGATTTATTACCAAAATTCCGGTCAATAGCAGCCAAAGCGGCAAAATGGCGAATCGAAATCTAAAAAATTTCTGACGCTCAACGGGCGATTGTATTTAACAGACAATGTATTAAGGAGAATCTCCTCCCGATTTATACGAATAAAAGAGAGAGAGAGAGAGAGAGAGAGAGAGAGTGGTGAGTGAGTGAGTGAGTGAGTGAGTGAGTGAGTGAGTGAGTGAGTGAGTGAGTGAGTGAGTGAGTGAGTGAGTGAGTGAGTGAGTGAGCGAGTGGGTAAGTGAGCAGTCAACCACAAAACGGATAGCCGCTGCCGACCAGTAACTCATTTTTAGGGTATGGCCAATGGGCATGTCATCCTGTCCGCCTCGCATTTCGGCTTTAACAGCACCATGAACTTATCTGACAGGCGGGACATCTCTCAGTCCTGTGGCATGCTCGTAAACTGGCATAACGGGCGGCGCGAAGGTTGTGCTGGCGTCACATGTGACACGTGGGATAATCGCAGGTGCGAACAGCGTGCACCGGTGACAGCAGAATTTCACCGTCTGGCGCTGGCCGAGGCATGCATGCATGCATTCTAGCCATGAGTTCGCACCTGCAGCTAGCATAAAATCAGTCATCGTAACATGCTACGCGCGGTGCTCTCATTGCACACTGTCCTTGGCACCCCATCTCGGCCAAGACAAATACCCCGGCTCAATGTCCAGGTAGTGGTCATTTGGCCGGCCCACACGCTGCATAGAGTGCAATTAGCTGCGGCTGCATTACGATCGCTGTAACTTTCACATTCGTGGCCTGCTGCATATGCTACCGACCACATGGGTGTATTTCCGGCGGCGCCGGGCCGCCGCCGCCGATTTCTTTACACCACCGCCGTCGCCGCCGTCTCGATGGAGAAGATGAAATCGCGACGACGTGAAGCGCCGCTCCAACCGAAGGAATTCCACACTTGCCTTCGCTTTGAGTAGATTCTCTCACCAGTCTGAGAGAAGAAATAGACCAGCGGTGTCCGACGTGGCCGAGCGGTGAAGATCTGATACTGAGACGGATATTTGCCCTTTCTGACCACTCCGGGGCGAGAGGGCCTGTGGGAAATTCCGTAAAGCGGATGCAGCTGATGATATTTGTAAATGTCTTGGCGGTCTACGGGCCAGGGAACTATTTGCTCCCCAGATATGCATTTCAGAACATTCACTCTACAGTTTTACTCCTCTCGAAACCGTGTCGTGTTGATGAATATGCACCGCATAGGCGGATCCAGGATCTCCGGTCAGGGGTGTGCCATGATCGGGGACACCATACAAACCAGGGGACGTTACTTTTGGGAGGAAAAACCACTAAATAGATGGGCGCCAAATCCTATCGCGGGGGCGCCGGTACTTGCATCCTGGAGAGGGGGGGACAACAGCGACATTTCAGATGGCGCCGAGAGGTGGTTGTGGGAGGCAGTGCCCGTTCCTTGGATTCACCCATGACGCACAATAGCCAGCAGTTATACCGTTCCTAGGACAAGCAAGGTATGCCGCAGTATCAGCCACAATAGGAATATACATAATGAGCGCCAACATCATGCGCCAACTTTATCAATCATGCTAATCGTAATATCTGTAACAATGGTAGGAAGGACTTGAGGCAACTGTAGCCAGGCCTTAAAAATATGTAAGAACACTTGGTACAACGTTGTTTTTGTTGTATTTGTCTGTATAAACAAGTCCCCAGTTCGTTTATTTCTTTAGACATGCTGCGAAAACCTCCACACCAATTTGATGGTTTGCTGAGCGCCGTTGCGACGGATACAAGATAACAAGATATCACGTGGTCAAAACTAGGAGACGGTTAGGATTTGGAAAATGAGGATGAAGTGGGAAAGGCCAGAGTCTATTCCATGGAGGGTCGCTTTCCTCGAGGTATTTTTGCTCGTTGTCCCATAGTGAAAGCGTAAGAATAGCTTTGACCGATTAAGAAGCATGTACGAACTACAGGCATAAATTTCAAATTCCAAATTGAAGAACATGAAAGTGGAAATAGGTTATGTTCGGTTTCGTTATATTTTTGTCGCTGTAATTTTGGAAATTGCTTCTATTTGTACGCTATATATAGGCACTCAAACTATAATGATTAACAGATTGGGTCCAAAAACAAAAAACAAAAAACAATAGCGCTGCCCAAATACTTTGTGGGATAAATATTTTAGATTGGTGTTCACAATTTTCGCTCTATCCAATAATAAAAAGTGTTTTGATCTACTAACGATGTATGGGTTCATCAATTGCTTTCGCATATCTTACATAGGATGTAAAATTTGAAAACTGGAACCGATGAAACTATTCTTCACCGACATTGGGTGGCATTTACTATGCTCTCTAAAGTGCGTACACGATAAAAAATTAGCACCCTGTGAGTGCTACCCGACGCCATTTTTTAGCCCCGCCTCGGTGCTGAGCGTAGTACCCTAGTTGTGCTTCTTCTAGCAGGTGACCGGGGGGGCCGCCCCCCCCAGCCAGCCCCGGCCAGGCGCCCCAATTCTGGCACGTTAGCTTCCCATAAGCATAATTGATTTCTACTTTGGTGCTGCTCGGAAGCCTCACCTAGCGTAGGAATACGTTTTCTAGCACCCTAGCTTCCCTAGCACCCTTTGGGTGCGACCCCGTTTTTTAGCTCCCTGTGGATGCTAGGCACTAGGGAAATAACCAACTTGCTTACTTGGTGCTGGGTGAAGTACCAGTATCCCCAAGCACCCTTGGGGTGTGACGCCGTATTTAAGTTCCACTTTGGTGAATGGCCGCATGATATAGCTCATCCACATACACTGGAATGATTACCACGACCACGGGCATTACCACGTGCATTACCACGACCATTTGGCACATGATTAGAGTGGGTATCAGGCGTAAATGGACATCGGACAGCATACAGAGCATACAAATATATTTTACTTAATCATTAACTATACTAGGCGTCACATAGACTATCCATAAACAGGCTATCAACAAGTATAGTACTGGGCCCTATAAATTTGCGCAGCTGGGTTGTCACAACAACCACTTCTCTTTTTCGCATTATGCATTTTGTACTCGAGTAGTGCAAAGAACATGTGCTATGAAAGGCTATATAACGATACGGTTAGGCAGGCCGAAATAAATTTGGCGATGGCGCTCACATCTGGAAAAATTACGTAGCATACCAGGAATGGTGGTTTTATCAGTTCGGCATAGTGGCAACGGTAAAACTATCCTCTGACTGGGCTCATCTGGTGGACGATGGTCATCAGCCTTTCACATGTCCATTCACTATTTCGGAGCCCGTACTCCGAAATAGGGGGTGTTTTGACAGCCCATCGGTGTGTCTGCCATGTTTTTATGAGTGTATGTTAGTCATATCGTAGATACATATATGGACGGACCTGAAACATCTTCAATAAACCTAGCTGGTGGTATTAATCTGTATTTAAGTGTTCCTGTTTGCCTGCGAGATAGTCAATAACATTTCTGAAGAGGTGGAGAGGTGTTTCAGTGTAGTCAAGTACCGGCTTTCCCGTCCACCTTTCGTGTCAGTGAAGTCCTGAAGTGCTTTCAGATACTTTGTTTTTTTATTACATTGTGCCATCCCGTATTGTAACTTTTTAGATAAGTCAGGAACGTACACACCTAGTGACTATAGCAAGTTTTTATTCGAAACCGACTTAAACACGTCATACTGCTGAACCTTTTAAGTTGAACTGCTGGACCGTAACCGTTGAAAACATAGGCCATCGACCGAAGGCCGCCAGTGCCTGAAGGGCCACTATGGCCAAACCCAGGCCACACCATCGGTGAGCTACAGCTGCCGCACAACGCGCAAGCACCTCTGCGGCGCCTTAGCGCCGTCATCCACTCCAAGTACATACCGCTGGATGAAAAATAAGGAGAGATGCCAGGTTACGCTTGAACTTTGGATTGAGCAGGCTGTGTGTGAGAACGAGTGCGGCCACTTTTTCTTCGTTGGAATGGAGACCCTTGAAGAGTCGAACGCCAGCGACGAGTACATTTTTACCCAGGACGATTGGGTATCCCTCAGCCTCCTGACGTTGGAAAACCCCCTCCTCTGTGTTTCCCATTTGTTTCAGAAACTGCTTCCACACGCTTTCTGAAAAATACAAACTAACATTAGTTACCAAGTTACGTGCAGGTATGAAGGGTTAATCCTAGCTCCTGTGGTGAGGGGCAGGAGTGTTTGAACACAACGCCCCCCCCAGATTATTTCCGGCAGCGCGACAAAACGGCGGCGAGAAGCACCTCCGTACTTCGGACAGCTTGTTCTTGATCTGCTACTTATGTCAGGTCTGGTAACCAGGCCAGGTCAATAAATTAAAGGGGGTGTCCCACCTTCATAACGGAGCTTTGAACTGAAATATAATTTTCGTAGAGCGCGTCTAGAAACCACCTAAAACATTTCATTTCACTCAAAGCGCCCGAGATAAAATTTCCGCATGGTTGTTAGTTTGGAATAAACGCACCTATTTCACCTTGGGGTCATTCAGTGCCAACTCGACACACCAAGTGCAAATTTTTACACGACACCATCTGTGATTTTTAGGTTACTTTGCATACAGAGTTAACGAGGCCTGGGAACACGAATCTGAGAAATTATGGCTATAACTCACATATTTTGGGATATATGATGACGTCAATATGTGCAAAATATTGTTGCATGCCCTTCTAAACCATACTATGACCTCAGAATGGTTTTAAATGTCTGCACTCTGCAAGGTGTTCATGAAGTACAGGTATAAAACCTTCCTTTGTGTATTTTTTGTAAATTTTTGTTCTTCAAAATATATGCTATATTTTATACAGAATCATAAAACTTTTATTTGTAATCAATACGGCACCCTTGATTTTATTCATTTTTATAAATCTTATAGAGCATCTTCTTTGACATGGTACACCAGTTTATTTTTACAGCGTGCCCTCGCCGACAGGAAAATCTCTCCCCCCACCCCAGGAGGAATAATCGTCCTTCCTTGGGAAAAAGAGTGCCGCCCCCTTCCTCCCAAAAAAGAAAATTTTACGCTAGGCCTGCCCAGAAAATTCAAGGCTTCCCCACCCCTAATAATGTCAATATATTATCAAGAAACACCATTTTGGGGACAAAAGTGCTCCTCCTGAAGCAAAGTGGACCCAATTTTCCCCTGAATAGCGGATCCAGGGGGAGGGCAAAGGGGCCGTGCCCCCCACAAAGACCGAAATAGTATAGTTTGGCCCATAGCCATAGGAACAGGGGGCCATGCCCCCAATAGGCATCGGGCCCCAAAATTCCTTATCTCAGCCAAAGTGGGAGGAAGTAGAACATTGCTATACTATAACCAGCCGGTGCAGAAGGCAACGATGAGTCCAAATCTGAAGAGTTTTTGGTCCTGACATGGATTTTTTCTTGTCAGCTTCAGGTTGAAGTTTGGCTGGATCCCCCATATTCTGGATGTTCCTACGCCTGTGTTTTGTCCTCCCCAAAAGGGCCGAATTTTTGCCGCTTTTCCTTAAAACACTCTAATGTTACGATTTTTACTCCATCCCCCACAAGCGTTGATTTAGCCCACTCCAAAAGCTGCTTCTGGATCCGCCAATGACCCTATTCCAACGCAACGGCCTGCCGCCCCCCTTTGGCACCCGGGTCAGTCTTTATGTCCGTGGCCTGGCCCCTCCCTAACAAAAATATTGGGTGCGCGCGTGGTCATTTTTTATTAGATAGATCGAAAGGTGACAGCAGTTATTTCAGTAGTCATATTCTCGTTCTTGCGAATTTAGCCCAGAAACGCCTGAAAATCGGCCTCAAAGGCAACATTTCTAGACGACTTTATCGAGAACCAGTAGTCTTGACAAAATGAAGTCACCGTTTCCGCAAACCCCTGTTTCTTTAAAGATGGACTTATATTCGACATTGTTTTGTCCTCCAGTACCTACTAAGAATAATACTCTCAAAGTATGGTTGCAAAATCCGAAGTGTCATCATGAATTGTCTTAAGGCTACAAAATCAGATTTTAAAGAAAAATATCAACCAATGAAAGCCCGAGACCCGGACAATATACCGATAACGATATACTAATACCTGTATATGATCTTAAAAATGTCTTCGAAAATTAGTTTACGCCTATCTTTGCCAATACGTTATTTTTCCCTGCAAGGCTGTAACTTATAAAACAAAATTGACCATGTATAATGTATGGTATCATACCTGGATACAACACCTCATTATTTGTTAACCCTTGCCCCGGTGGCGGGTACGAGCCACCTTCGCCCTGGTGGGGGGCTAAAAAAGACCCCCCACGATCTCAAAACTAAGGTAGCTAGAAAAAAGCGCAAAACGGCAATCGAAAGCTCTTCGAAAATGATATCGAAAATACTTTGGTCATTTTTCTTGTCAGGTCAATATTTAAGGTCACCAGAGGTCAAAATAGGTCAAAATCGCTAATATGAGGTGTACTAAGAAAACCTCATATATCTCAGAAACTATGATAGCTAGACAAATTTTTTCCAACACCATTCGAAAGCTCTTGAGATGTGCTTGCATAACAGTGGCATTCATTTTCGTGTCAGGTCAAAGCCTAGGGAGCTACAGGTCACTAGATATTGGGCATATTCTTGGGAATGTCCATAGCCACCCATGCATAAGGGCGTTTACTTTTTCGCTAATAGCTTCCAAACCAAGCAAGATACAGCCATAGTTTATGCACCATTGCAATCCTCTCGTCAATACAAATCGAATGATATATGATATTGCTATGCCAGGTCAAATTTAAGAATTTGACCTGACCCAGGTCAACGGTCTGACCCAACTTGACCTGGTATAGTCATGATGTACATCATTTGACTTCCAGTGACTATACAAACACTTTGGTGACAAAATAAAAGCTCTATCTTATTTTATTCAAAATTTATAGAGAAAAACACCAAAAAATGCTTATTTGACCTAAGGTGACCTTTTAAAGGTCACAAGTCAAAAATTTTGGTATCACCTCCAGAAATGGGCTAAGAGCAAGTCGCAACCAATGTTTGAAGTTGATTCCATCCATACTTACTGAGAAAAGCTCATTTCGTGATTTTCCCCATGTATTGACAATGGGGAGGTCATGCTCTGCACATGACCTTAGGTCACCAATATCAAAAATCCCGGAGCAAATGTTGTAGCTCCTGGTGGGCCCAATATGTGGTATGAGTTTCAACTTGATCGATTAACCCTTCTTTTAGTTATGCGGTCCTAAGTATTTTTTTAGGTGACGTCACTTCACCTGGCCTGGTGACCTGACCTGATATGACCTTGAGCCAAAATTTTCAGGAAAGATGTAAAAATGATGAAGGAACAGCTAGACCAAGTTTGGCGGTGCTGCGCGCCGCCGTTTTTTGGTCACTTCGGAAAAACCCGAGGGGGGGTCTAAAAAGACCCCCACCCGGGCGAAGGTTAATATTTCAACCCGAAAAGGCCACTAAATTGAACCTATCAAATAGAGATGGAAGAGATGGACTGCTACCGATAAAAATTGTGGTGTGTGTTCCCCAAAAATGAAAATTGGCAAGAATAGATAGGTGTTAGTTTTGTAATCAGAATTTCTTTCTGAAAGATAAAGAAACCATAAGAAAAAATTGGGGTGATCTCCCTTTAATAAAACAACCCCAAATGACTTCTCAGAGGTCACAGGCCAAACTGGTTTAACATATCCACTATGATTACAAGAATAAAAAGTTTGTTTTTTTCTGAGCTACATGTACCCAAACAGAGTACATGTATATCTTGAGGGACCGTGAATGTACATACCTGCAGAAATATATCCTTTTAGTTTTGCCCATGCACCTATGTCCAAGGAAAGGCCATGACCTGCCTACATGACCCTAGGTCATTGTATCGAAAAAATCGGAATACATTTTAGAGCTCTTGGTAGGGCCACTATGGTGCATGATAATTATTGGGGCCTATCGACGCACCAACTGCCAGGGTCATATGGCGTCGCCAACTCTTTCCCTGTTGGAAGGGTTTCTCAGGAGCCAGCTTGCTCCTTGTTCAGGGAAGCCGCCGGGCCTTGAACCCGGGTCGGCTGCGTGGAAGCCAGCTACGCTGACCACTCCACTACCGCGCCCCCACTAAGGTGCATGAGTTTCAGACCGGTTGAATGAGCCTGTTCTGACATATGCAATCCCAAACATGTTTTGAGATAGGTCACTTGACCTGACCTGATGACCTGGACCTAATATGACCCACAGTAGAGTATTTCAGGAAAGATGTGAAAATGATCAAGGAAGATATGTGCCAAGTATGGTGACGCTCCGTGTTGCCATCTTTCTGCTATCTCGGAAAAAACGTAGGGGGCATCCATGTCCCCCCGGTAGGGAATGGGTTGAAGTATATATAGACTTACCTTCAGGGCTTCAGTTGCAGAAGTATAGATGCAGGAGGTGCTGGTTCCCACCGCCGCAGGCTTCGAGCACCAACCAAATATTGTTTTTACCGCTCACCCTGAGCTCACGAACAAAATGGCACCCAAAAGATTGGGTGGCTATCTAACTTCCTCAAGCGCAGATGACAAACACTGGGAGCTAACTAAGCGCCCGTTTCGATTTTCATGTTTATTTGAGCCTATGATAGCACCCTCATAGCATACAGTTAAGTAAACAAATGCCAGGGTCAGAAGCATGTTAGACTCAAGCACCGCCGGGGTCCTTCGGTCTCGCGCCATTTTATTCGCGCCATTTTACAAGTACCCAAAGAATAGTTCTTGGAGCATCGTGTGGATGCTATCAGCGGGAACAAGGCACAGTCTCCATTCGGTGCTAGCCAACAACAGTATAATAGCGCGTGGGTGTCAATCCAACACGGAAACCGAAAATGCATTTTTGTCCAGTAGCACGTGGGTGCCAATGCAACACCCAAAGCGAGAGTGCATTCTTGTCCAAGTACTGGTAAACGCAGTATGTGCTAATATAGGCATCCCTTACCTGCTAAGCCTCTTGGAAAACCACTATCTAGCACCTACAGGTGCTAATTTTTCTTACAGTGTACAATCTACTTTACATTCCAATCAGCGCCGCTGGATAAGATGACTTACTGTATTGGAGTCTTGAGAATACTGGGAAGAAAGGGCCAGCAGTTTGATCCATACCCAGAACTCCCCGCCTCATTCATTATGCTTTCCATCGCTCCCACGCAACCCGGCCTGGCCTTAACTAGGCCACTTACTCCACGCTTTAAACGGAAAGTGCCACTGGACGAGGTTTTAACTACGTCCGGTGCCAGTGAGGGTGGTGCTGGACAACTTTAAGCCTGTGTCCGTCTCTAGTTCCAGGACCGGACGGATTTGAAGAGGCCGCTCGTATTTACGCAACTTCCGGTGGCCCCATGTGTCGCGTGGCCTGATTCCGGCTCCAGCGCGTATAACTTCGATCGCCTACTACATTAACCCCTCCCCTTCTATTGTCAACGTCCAGAGGAATTGTACCAACGGGTAAAACAAATACAGTGACAAACAAAACATTTTCAAATGGGTGTTAAAGATCCAGGCTGAGGTCATTGAGTCCTTCTATCTTTGAAATGGGTCACCATGCCGGAAAGGCTTAGAAACACTGCGGAAAATAAATCAAGCCATTTTGTGACCATTGGTTACTGCCTGTATTGGCACAACAACATGCATGCTCGCATGTTTGCTGATGTGCCTCCCGCTGTGTAAATGTTGTAGTCCTTGTAATTCGCTGAACAATAGATGGACATACATGATTTAAACTTCACATGCGTAGTGTATCGGCGACCGAACTCCTGTTCATTCGAATGCTGATAATTTTTCCAACATTCGTGAGTATCGGCACTACGCCATTCATGAATCATTCATGTATTAGGATACACATGTCTAATAAATGAGAAAAAATCCCTCTGCAGCTGATACATGCCTCACGTCAGACCTAACTTGGTGTTTCGTCTTAGTCCTATGCGTAGAGATTGATGTGTGCCAGGGCGCTAAGACTGCCGCATGAGAGTCACAGAAAAGGCTAGGCGCGTGGTGCGGGACCGTTTTTGTCTGTGCGTTAAAAAACTTTAAAATGAAGGTACGAGGGTACTCATCGTCCGTGAAAACATTCCTATAGTCTCAGCGCCCGACGAAAAACCTTTCTAGTTCGGCAATTGGCAAAATAATTGGGAACTGCTGTCCTATGAGTAAGCGAAACATTAGTTTCATTGAAAATCTCGCAAGTGCAATCAACCCTACGTGGACATTAAGTGTTTCCTCCCGTAATTGCTTCGCCATTTTTATGATAGTGCACTTTGCAGTAAATACCACGACTTAATGATTTTGTTCGAGGAGGCAAGATCCACTTCCATAAAAAATATTCGCTTCCAACAAAAGTGCATTACAATGCCCACATTTCACTACCTATATGTTGACCGACTATTGACGAATGAAAACGAAGTGCAAACGTAGCGAATTTTGACGAGCTTCTCGAGCTGAGAAGTCGATACAGTGGTATAGCATGGAGTGTTTGGTACAGGCATTTGCACCAGACGCTTGAAATGAGTCTGTGTATTCATTGGAAGATCCAGGAGCAACTTTTGGAGGGGCCAAACCAGCGACGTGGGGGGTGGGGGTAAATGGAGAAAATCACAAAAATATAGTTTTTTAATAAAAATTGCCAAAATTTTGTCCCTGGGGCAAAACATACTACTTTAGACTTCGGTGGGGACCCACGGTCCCTTTGCCCCCCCTGGATCCGTCAGTGTGTATACTGTATTGGTGTAGACACATTTGTGCTAACCAAATGCATTTCCACCACTACCACTACTAACTACTGCTATGTGATAGAACTGAGTCAATTGCCTGAAGGTAATCTGATGTCTTGGCCAATCAAGCCTCCATTAAGATCGGTGGCATTGCTGCGACAGACATTCACTCTGTGTTCACTCCCTGGTCCCTCGAGCCTCTTCGGCGGGGGTAAGCAGTGACCATGGGAGACATGAGTATGCAATGAACGGTAAGAGAAACGTTCTACGTATTATTTGGCTTATCTCCTCGAAACAGGGATGAAGTTAGATTGTTACTTAATTTCCTTCCCAGAGATAGGCCAAAGATATAATCACGCTCCTCACAAAAACACTGCAGACACTATCATCTATGATGTAAATTATATCAAGAAAAATCACGTTTGCATTGCCCGAATCCTAGTCCACCAACTGAACTTCAAGGACGATGTGTAAGGATGAAACATTGGCTGGCTTTGACTAAAAACCGGCTATTTCGAACACAAAAATAACTAGAACCTGAGGCTTCCAGGATATCGATTACCGTCATAATACCTCTTCAAGCCCTGCTTCGTTCAGTCCTATAGAGAGGCTTGAATGTGTACTTTCCATGGCAGGAACCTTCATATATTGGTTCCAGTAGTCCATAAGCCAGCCCACCACGCAAAAGTCGGTGTAGGTGGT
The DNA here is from genome assembly GCA_034440635.1 of Lepas anatifera. Classification (NCBI taxonomy): domain Eukaryota; kingdom Metazoa; phylum Arthropoda; class Thecostraca; family Lepadidae; genus Lepas; species Lepas anatifera. Next base: position 72,874 of record JAOTON010002046.1, read on the forward strand.
TGGAACCAGAACCCATGGACCCTCGACCCTGCAAAACCTTACGTCGGTACATTAATAGCAAGAAGCAATTATTCCCAGCGTGTATTTGGATACACCTTATGTCAGAGCATATTTCGTCACTAATTCATTTTCCGCAGTTCTGCAGCAGTAATCGCGTAGTACAAGACACAATTTACCGTACCCACCGCCTATACCGTCCAGCATGCATGCATGATTACACTTGGAACTGTTCCTCGACCCTTAATGAACGCCTTCCTTTGAAACAAAGTCTGCACAAGCTCAGCGCCTGTGGAGGCGGCTGCCATAAGAGTCTTTTGTTGAACCCAGTGATTTATGGACGTGATTTTGCATGGAGTGAGCACATTCAAGCTACCGCTCCGTGGACGATAACATAGTTGCCACAGAGAAAAGCTGGAACAACAATGAACAAGATTCGCTTTGTCTTATGTTAATCCTGAAACGCACTAATCCATACCCTGCAAGTTTTGGCGCCAACATCAAGGTCGCTGGGGGGGTCAGGCAGGGGAGCTGGATGGTTGCAATCTTTCTTTCGTAGGTGACTGTAGCACTGCAGATCTATCATCTAGGATATGAATATATGAACACAAAGAGGAGGGGTTCTAAAGTGTTTCCCTGAGATCTCGGAAACCAAAATGGTTATAAAGACGCAGGTTGAAGGGGGTGTGGGGGTGATGACGATCCACCTCATGGAAAAGTTCAATTGACCTAGGTCAACATCTTTAAGATCAAACGAGGTCGTAAAGGTCAAATATGGGCCGTACTGAAAACCTATTAAGAAATGCCGTGATTATGCGAAAAAACGGGAATTTAGCAAAAGCTGGCTAAAAGGGCACTCCTAGAGCATCAAATGACTGGTGACTGGTGGGTACTGAACTGTTCAGGGCCGTTCACTGGTGGACATAGCGTGGGGGATTAGTGGGGAAAATGCCTACAACTTTGCAGCTTAAAATATGTCCTGATATGACATATTCCCAATAATGTACAGAATGACCGGCACTATAGCAGTCTTTGGGTGGGACATGAGGTTTTGACCTTGAAAAGACGTTTGACCTTGACCCATAACCTTGACCTTGACCTTAAGAGCATTAACAATGAAGTCATGGCATAACATGCGTCATACTTAATAGTGCCATATGACTGTAATACTGAGGTCAATGACCTTGACATGTGACATTTGACCTTGGCTTTTACTTTGATGTCGCTTGACCTTGACATATCACCTAACTATCTGACGGTCGCCACTCGGTCTCCAGTGCAGGCGAACTGATGCGACCGCACGATTGTCTCAAAATATAGGTTTAACTTTGAAAGCCTATAAGTCAAAACAATCATCCGACGTTTTTCAGAGTGTCTTCACCAATCGACGTGCTCACAAATTCTCTCAAATGTGGCCGAGTACCTATCGTTTTACGGCGGCGAATGGTTCTCCGGCCACCTTGGACAAAAGGTGGAGGCGCACTTTAGGACCCCTCCACAGCGCGTGCTATGAAACATAACGGTTGCATTGCCCAAGTTTTACTTCCACCTACTAATAATATGTCATACTGTCAATACCTTGGAAATAGAGGAAGGTAGGAAACTTCCATTTCCCCGTCGGCCTGAAGTTTAGATTACCACATCTGATACCATATTCCTGCATGGTCTCGCTCTTCCCCAGTCTTGGAGCCCAAACTGACTATTTTCCGAGTTTGGCCGCTCTCCAAATAAGATAACAAAAACGGGGGATGACCTTTGACGTGTTGATAATTAAATTTCCTTTTAAGATGTTCCCTGGTCTCTCCCCTCCAATCTGGAAATGTAAAAAACACTGAAGATTATCTTCAAGATTAATCTATCTTGAAGATTAATCTTCAGTGTTTTTACATTTCCGGATTCGAGGCGAGAGGCCAGGGAACATCTTAGCAGCTCATCATCATGCTCTTCGCCGCAGCACTTCAAAACTTACCAACGTTTAAATTTCCTTTTCGTCGAGCCATTTCTGATTCACATCTCAGTGACTTACTCGTCACCAAATATTCACTACCAAATGTTTACTTACAGTTGGACCTTTATATTTTTCACTCTTTATTTATAATGGGCTGAACAAATAATTCACCGTATCTTAGGTCAACAATTAAAAAATATTTAGATAGCAGATTTATAGACCACAACAAGGACCTCACGATATTATGATAGTTTGGAACTGATCAGTTGCTAGATGTTGCTTAAGCGCCGCTTCAAACCCGTAATTTTGGGTTTTAAGATTGGGTCGCTTGACCTTGAATAACTCCTTGACCTGGCATGACCTGATCCGAGAATTTGGGCCAGGTGCATGGAACGAATTTGGAATAAGGTTTTGTAAGCTGTGGTGTCCTGTGTTAGTTTTTTGTGTTATTTGAAAAAAACAATGAAGGGGCAACTTTCGCTTTCCCCCGCCCAGTATTTTAAAACATACGAAAGTTGAATGATATATGTATATAATTAGTTATTGTATTCTTTGAAGGTCGTCTCTGAAAATTTCATACGCATAAAATGCCCATCGAAGGCTGCTAGGACGGATATGGCACAATACTTGGGCACATTGCGCTTGCATCGCAAATCTAAAAATGTCATTAAACAATTGTGAAAAAATATGTTTTCAATTTTTCAAAACACAGTGCCAATAACAAAAATACAATTTTCAAAGGAAAAATATCTTAATTTGTTAATTCCAGCATTATCAAATCACACGACCTAATCCTAGGTCCCCAGTAAAATTATATAATTTGTTTTGAAAATTTTGACTTTAAAAACCACCAAATGTTTATTTAGTCTTAACAATCCGAGGGGTCTATAACTTTATATGCTTATCATTTTTGGTCTCAAATACAATATGGCTATTGGAAATTTATCGTCATTGGGTAAAAAATAATCTGCATGAGACCATATTCCGAACGCTAATGAACGAATGAAGCTAAAAAGATCGAAGCATTAATCCACGCCCTGGACAACCCTGTCACAAACTGCCATCAAAATCTGAGATTTAGGGTGCTATTGCTTGACCATTTGTCGTGGAATACCTTGGCCTCCTTTATAAGTAAAGGCGGCTCCACGAAGGTCATTTAGAGGGCCTCCCTTATAAGTAAGGGGGCCTTCTGGATAGACTGCTTAGGAAGCTTGCTTTATAAGTAAAGAGGCTGCTTATGTAAGCTGTTGAGGAGGCCTCCGTTTTAAGTACAGGGGTGTCCTAGGTAGGCTGTTATGGTGCCTCTTTTATAGCTAATGGGGCCTCCTGCATAGGCCAATTAGGCCTCATTTATAAGAAGGTTGGCTAGTATCTTTGATACTCAAGGGACTATTCCAAACTCTAGGTATCAAGCGGAACCTCCTGAGTCAGGTGGAGGACCCCAGAAAAATGCATGGTGGTCATGGCCCCCATAGCCTCCATGGAGGTGACGCCCCCTGCCCGCAAGACGAATGTGTGGAGATACTGTGACTCCGCGACCTCAACACATGACCCCATGAGGCAGTTAAGGGAATCTGCACCTTCACAACGAGATTTTAACTGAGATAGTCAAGTTGTAAAGCAGGTCGGAAAACCCGGTACTCCATTTTGCATTTGTCTTGGAACTTTTCTTGGATTTCCATAGAAAAAAGCTCAAACCTACCTGACACCAGCCCCCCTCAGCCCCCCGTCGCCGGCGGCCATTGTTATGAGCTACTGGTGTGACGGCATATGCTGACGTCACGATGAGCATCAGCCAGTCGAAGCCCTTGAAGCGTTTCAAGTATGGTAGTGGTTGCCAGATCGTGACATCATCCACAGGCTGATATTTATTTCTTTTTCTAAAGGAGTATTTCTAAAAAACAAATATTGAGCTTATTGTACATTTTTCAGAGAAATCATGAGTGGTTTCATTATTTTTTACTAAAAGTACGCCTAATTACACTAAATTCCAGGACTCAACCAAGGTGCCACATTCCCTTTAAAGTGATTACAATAATCTTTCAGATGGTGGTCTTGAATAGTCACATATCTGTTCAGAATAGAGATATTGAGACGAATGTGACCCCTGGTGAATTTAATGACGCACAAAGGGCTATTCATGTTACGGAGAGGCTGGTTTAGCGGACAATGTCAACGTTAGGCTTGACTCAAGTCAGGCCCAAATTATTACTTTTCTTAACCTTGAAAACCTTATTATGTTATCTCATTTTGATCCTGTTTTACGAAGCTTTGCATGATTATTTTGTTTTATGGCGAGATAATACCGATATTATATTATATACCATATAAGGTGAACGGACCACGTAAAACGAATTAACTTAAAACAACTTTTAACTCTATGGGTGCTTCATAGTTGGGTCATAATTCATGAAACTCGTTTGTTTTATTACGTCGAGCCAGCAAAACACCTATTGCAGCGGTCGTGGTATCCAGGAAAGGAAAGGCGTGAGGCCGGACCCATCATACACATCGTGTTTTCAGGTCATCAAACATTATTTACATCATTAGCTAGAGGCCATTACGGCATGCTGAATAGCTCCATGTCTTAATGAGCGGCTAATTGCCGCAGCTAGGGACTCGAGTCTTGTTAAGAAAGAGGCGTTAGGTGTAAATATCAAACAACATTCATGTGGTGCGTTCTCTAACGTCTCAAGACAAACGTGCCACGAGTCATGGACACGATGCCGTCCTTTCTGTGTATAAGGAATGAACCACCTTTAGAACGGTACGATCCGTAGCGATGCTCCGGTGGGGCGATTGTCAGGAGAGACCGCTGCGTCCAGCGGCGCATTCGAAGAAACATGGGCCTGCGTTCCAGCAGTTGTACACTCCTGCCAAAAGCGTGTCCGCACCGCAGCTGCTCACATGGCTCATCTCAGCTTTGATCACGGGCCCGCACAGGCGCCGCCCAGTTCCAACACGTGCGTGCATGACAGAAGGATAATGCCGTGGAAGGAACTGCTCATATCAATATTGCTCCGCATCGCGCTATAGCTGACAGCTTTCGAAAGCGATGAGGACATGTTAAGAGTTTCAATGTGGCTTATCGACTGCCTGGCGTTTGCTGGGCGACTGACTTTTCCGGCGACACCGCCAAAACAGCGAACAACACTAACGATGATTAAGCAGCGGGAAGACAGCGCACACGGGCAGCGTCTTCATCACCTGGCCCTCCCCCGACTCGGGCGAACACCGCGGTGAAACGGTGCCGCCCGCTCCCGATAAATCAGCACACAAGCACCATTTGTAACCGGGCCTACACAACACACGCTTGGCGTGTATCCAGCGGGTTCAGTTGGTGGCCCGGTGCTGGAAGCGGCCGCCAGTCGTGCCAACAGCACTGCCAATTATCCAGGCGGGCTGCACAGAGCGGCAGTCACTGTGTTTGACGTGTACCAGGCCGGAAACGCTAATAACTGGAGCGCACAACGACTGATAAGTACGCGGCAATCAATATCTGATGCTGCCGTGTTGTGTTCCTCCAAGGTCGTCCCGCCACCAGCCAATCTCTATGGAAATGGATGGTTAGTGTCGGAGGAGCAGGATCATCACGTTCTTCTCATATTAGCAATGTTTGAATAAGTACCGTCCGGTATATTTGTTGGTAAAGAATGATGGAAAATGAAACGGGCGGATTCTGCACGTGCATAAAAACGGCGTATTTCGGCTGCAAAGTCGGGCTCTGGGCAGTGCCCGACGATTTTAGGGGGTATGGTCCTGCGACGATCTTATCTGTGGAAAATTATTGAAGGAACGAAAATATTTTGTTCTAAAACTCATATTGATTGTACTTTTCACTAAGTTTTTATGAATCTGCACCTCTCCTATCAGCCGTGTGCGGCAGAACCGATGGAAATCGAGGGACTTTGACGGGACCTTTGAATGGGCTTTGGGGTTTTGGGACTTGATCGGGACTTGAATGGGGCCTTTGCGGGCCTTTACGTCACCCGAAAATCCTCTGCTAAATTTTCGGCCTGTGGGCTTTGTATTCCATGCACGGACGCTTGGCCTGACAGGCCGCCGTAGGCCTTTGAGGCAAAAGTTTCCTGTGTTTGAGTGGGGGGCTTTTGAAGGCCCGGGTAAGGTATCTTGGTTTAGAGCCCGGTTTGGTTGTTGGTTGATGAGCGGCCTAACCGTGGGGATACGTGGTTGTTTTGATTATTTTGTACTGTTCTTGTAAACTGTGACTTTATGTATGTTGGGTTTCCATGTGCCCTCCGCTGTGTTAAGTGTTTATTGGTTTTAAGTTTGGATGCAATGCATGGCCCCTGGAGTGTTTGGGGTGTTTGTGGGGGAGAAACAGGTTGGGTGTGGTTGCCATATTTGTTTTTTCTGTTGATATATTAATTATTATAGGAAATTTCGCACTGGTAATTGACTAAATTGATTTTCCCGTTTTAATCCAATGCCTGTTTGTATTACAGTTGTCCTTGGGTATGCCAAAAAAACTCTCCTCATTTGTTGTCCACTATCCTTTTTTTAAGCTTGTGACAGATAACAAAAAGCTGGATTTATTACCATTTTTTTAATTTATATTATTGGTTTTTGCTTACTCCCGCCATGGCAGAAACTAATGCCAAGTAATTAATTTTGTAAATGTTTTTAGTGCTATATTTGTTTTTATGCCATGCCAAACTAATATAAGCATTTTTTCGAGAAATCCTTATAATTTTGGTCCCCCCCCCCAACTAATTAATTGGCTGGATGTGTGGGACGGGTCATGAATTTTTTTGTATGGGCACTATGACCTATAATACTTTGTGGTTTGTATGGGCTACTGGGGGTGTGTTTGTTTCCCTAACATACTACTATTACCACTACTTTCACTTTTGTATGTGGTCCCAACAAATCATATAATTTTAATGGTGACCCATATTTTGTATTGTTGGTTTGACCTTATTCGGCGTTTATTACCGGGTTTTGAAATTATCGTTGGCTGACAAATAGGAACTATATGTATAGGATGATATATATGCAACTTGTATTGTTTTTTAATGTAAATGATTATTGGTTTTATGAACTTTTTTTTGTATTCATCTAACGCAATATCACCTGCCGCCATGTGAAAGTGGGACTACATCTGTCACACATATTTTGTATGTGACACATTTGCACTTGCATCCATATAACTGCAAATGCTAATGCAAAGTTGTAAGCATTAACGGAGAGGCCAGAGGCAATTCAATTACAAGAAAGAAAGTTCTGTAACAGTATGGAGAATGTCTAACTCGCCCTACAGCGGCACGTATCGCCTTTGAAAGGTGTTTTGTTTATTGGCTAGTTAATATGGCAAGTTTTCACCTCTAGTTAAAGTATGCCAACTACGATTAAGCTAATGCGACTGCATGTAGTGCCCGCGTGCACAGCGCTCTGCACTTATATCCCTCGGCTGCAGCTTTCTCGGCAGACAGTTTTCTTGCTATTTTCTTTAAAGTATCGCTTAAAGCCTCATTTTTACATGACAAAACCTCCCATGTAAAAATGCCCTGTTTATATTAGCATCAGCAGACACTAGCCAGACATGAATACAACAGGAGGATAAGTCACCTTCCCATGACCTCCGGCCCTTGGCTCAATAGCCCAGGCTGATTCCGTGGACAGTATTACACGTCGCTCAAGCAGCTTTGGGACGCTGAGGTCCCCGAAGATATTTCACCAACGATCAAGGTGGCCTGCGAGTAATAGACCCGTCTTTGGCCGCCAGAATTGCTCCACGCCAGTGGTCCCGTTCTTGCAAAAGCTACGGCATCAGCAAGTACATGCATATTGTTCAAACAATCCAGGAGTTTTGTGGCATTTGAAGAACCAAAATAACCAAGCCGAAAAATAACCAGTGGATATTATTCGAGGTGACCTAAAAACAAGATAGCACTTCTAACATTTAAGGCCCAACGCCACGTGCGCACGTGCGCACCCCCTTCGATGCCTCAGAAACTTCTTGTTCGATTAGTCTGAAATTTGGTGTGCATATTGACGATAGCAAAAAAATCTGGACTGCACCGAACAGGATTAGAGCCGTGCCTCACGTGTGCCCGTGCACGCCCCTTCAGTAATGACGAGAACACATTTCCCGGAGAATTCAATGTTGTGCCACGATCTCCCAAGCGGATGCTATGGCGTGAATTTTGCACTGAGCTTGTCTTATGAATGTTTGCTGTATGATGGATACCAAGTATCGTGGGCACGTGCATTTGGGACTAACAGAGACAGCTTCTCCGGGGTAAGGATATCATTCTGGATTGTTATTTTTTGCCAATTCCCCAAAAAACTAATGATGGTAACAACACAACAACTTCCCCATGGCGTACATGGTCAAAGGACACACATTACGCTGTGCCTTTTTCAAGAATTTTTGAACTCAATGATTTTGTATGAAGAAAACCCCAAAAGTTGCGGAACTTTTGATTTCAAACCGAGGTTTGTATTTCATTACCTATTAATGCACGATCATGGGCATCGGCGAGCTAAATTCACATCCATGTACCGTCTACACCATACCAATAGAAGCAACGTTCTGTGAGGCACGTGCCAGCCTTGAGGATAATTCAAGCAGGGTACTGTCAATTTTAGATCTGCAGCTTTCCGTATAGAAATCGTAAATGACGGGTGATGCAAATATAAAATAAAGCAATGAAATGATCACAGCCGTTCGGAACATTTATTTTTATTTTTCACGCCCCTACGACCGGAAACATAGAAATGTAAGCGGACAAATTACTGCACCGAAACATTGTCATCGCGAAGTGTTTATTCTTCGTCTTCTTCAGGCCATAGTATAAGCTTCATTATTTAGAAATTACAATGTTTAGAAAGCCCAGAAAGAAAGCTACAAAATCAAACCCTTACTTTTGCTGCTGACAGAATATTACCAAATCATGAGCTGTATGCGACTTTCATTGTACATTTAGACTTTTAGACATGCAAAACAGATTCAGCCTTGTGAATGTCGTGCAGACAATGAAAATGTCACGTCCTTGAGGCCCGCTGCATGAAATATTAATCTATTATCATTTTAACTTCAAATATTCGGTATCAGATGCCCGCTCTGTTTTCACCAAGACAGGAATTTTGCTGGTTTTAGAAGCTTCTGACATAGCTCGGACATTTGTCTTTGCATTTTACATATTAAAAATGTATAAATATTTCTTTTCAACCAGAAGATGGGAAGATATAACCCTAAAATAACACAATATTTTTTTCAAAGGAATGGAGCAACTTTGTAACGGTATTAGATAAGAAATAGGTAATGTATAGCATATCAAAAATCCCTTGACTGTATATATCGTTTGGTCTAAATCTCACTCTCAGTAGCGAAACGAGCGTTTCAGAGAGGAAATCAGCTCCAATTATTCCCCACTCCTAGATTGAAATTGGACGATTTCCACTCTGGAAACGCTAGTATTATTCATCCACATCCGATGAGCTTTGGACAAACTAGAAATGAAGTCAGTGATTTTTTGGCATGCTGTGCCCGACTGTTTTCACAGTCCAAAACCCATTAAGAATGCGTATCCGGTCTTAATGTGCCGCCTATAGTGTGAAAATACAATTCTAACTGAGAATAAGTTGTCCATCCCGGTTGGCTGCTGGCCTGTCTGAGAATGCCAACGATACCGAAAAACGGCGCCCCCGCAGACACAATATCGTGCATGGTAGTCATAGCTCTGGCAATCATGGCGTACATACAACTGACTAATTACTAAATGGTTCGTGTATGCTACCCAGAATGGAAGACATTGGCGTGCTTACCTACGACTAGTTCTTTGAACGGCAATCAAAGCGCCCGTGCCACTGTTTAAACAGTCTCGACGTGTGGAGGCGCATTTCCCCAGGCGCTTTGGAACACTATCATTAGAAGCACGAGCCAGGAATCAGAAACAAACCAAACAACATCACTTTTCGGTTAATAATCTGCCGTCTTCTGTGGCAGTTTGCTTTCTTTTTTGTGGAAAATGCCTAATAAAAGTAGCACATAACACCTTTGCCCGTCCTTCAATTTAATTTCCTTTCCCTCCTTTAATTTCCCGCCAAGGTGACTGATTGGTAGTTTCAGGCGGGGCCGCATGAGGTGCTTCCAGGAGGCTATCGTACTCCCGAGAAGCTGCGCCATTTTTTAACACAGCTATGCTCGGGAGGTGTCTGACGTCAATGCGCGCTGAAGTGAGGGACCTCAAATGCTCGAGATCTCAATGACTAATACAATTATTAAACAGCTATCTGTTTTGGCTAAAGTGATCTACACTATGGTCCAGCTCCATTGAACTTAGCCTATGTCTTTAACGTTAATGGATGACATGAAGGAGCATGTCATAGGTATGATCTGACCTGGTATGACCTGGCCTGAAAATTTGTCATGAGCTGTAACACAGACTTGGTAACGTATACCAAGTACGGTGACACTGCGCGCGTCTGTTTTTTGCTAATCTGTGAAAACCTTTAGAAGGGGTGGGCAGCCTACTTTCCGTACCGACGCATGGTAAAAAGCTGTCCAAAAGCCATTTATATGTTTTCTAGTGTTCCACGGTATCTCAGAGAACCTGAGACGCCTTTGCAAGACCCAGTTGCATGACAGATCAAAGTTATCGCATTGTCAACAGCGCTTTCTCTTCCTTCCCCACTCCTCACTCTTCACTCGCCCCTGTTCCGAGGCTTTGCCTTTCCCCAGCACGTCTAGATCCTGCATGGGTTACTTTCACCATACAGGGTTAGCCTCCTTGCACTTCACGTGCGAACGTTTTAAAAACTGTTTTAATATTTTCGTGAATCTTGTTTGTCTTGAAGTCATGCTTAAAAAGACCATTATCACCGAGCTATCGGGTCAGGATACATTTATCCGTCACCCTCCAATCAAGCTGTGAATACACTTCGGGCATAGGCGGCTGAACTAGGGGCACCGGGGCACCGTGCCCCCTTAAATGATATATTTTAACACTAATACTATTGCTTTGACTGTAAATAAATGAGTCGAAATTTCTGTGCCCCCCTTAAATCTGAACGCTCCAACGCCACTGGCTTCCGGTACCAGCAGCGATATTTCCCAACAGTATCCTTCCCTCGATGCTCTTCATATTGACATTCCAGCATCATTTCAAATCAGACCCAGAGCCGAATTTGCTTCGACGTTAACTAACTTCTCACAATGCCTGACGTGTCATGTTGAAGCATTGGGATCCATTCAGTTGTGATCGGAATGCGCCACGCCCGGTCCTCGTTCAGAATCCCTTGTTACTTAAGTGGATTTGGATGACTCCACAAAAGCTCATCCAGGCGCTGAGTGGACCTGCTAGGCCGAGCGGGAACGAATGGAAAATGAGACTGTCTCCAACGGCAGGAACACACATCAGTTATAAACTTATAGCGAACTGTAGGAGGTTGGCTGTTATCTTCCAGATTTTTTATCACGACATAGTATTGGTTGTAGAAATGCTTCAGTTACACCTTGGAAATGGTAAAGTCCTGCAAAAACGTCCCTGCTCTACCAGAGACGGTAGACATCTCGGTAAGGGAGCCTTGAGCATTCTGGTAACAACCATTATGGATGAAACTGTTATTTACGATTCAGCCGTAAGTATTGACATTTCTTTTAGCATGAGGTTGTAAACTCTCTCCGTACGACAGCGGCGCCAACACGTTCGCCACAGACGCTCAACAATTAACGCTTCAGGCGTACTTGAAGGGTTGTCATAGCTAAGAGGGGAAATGAGCTGAGTAACACCTTAAGGACCGATCAAATTCGATGTTTCCGATCATGTGGGTATTAATTCATTCACGTAAGGAGTTTAGTTGTCTGGCATTATGATGTCTGTCAGATATATTTAAGTGCAGGGGCGATCACCGGTGGTGGAAGGTTTTTCGCATTGCTCAGTGCACTCGGTCAGTCAGCGAGTCATGCGGAGCTCCTGTTGTATGTATAAGCCTCACCACTGGCAACAAAGTGAGGGGCCGGCCAAACTTCAACCTGGTGCTTAGCACAAAACCCTTTGGGCTTGGGATCACGCACCGGCAGGTTAAAACCCGTTTGTATTTCTTCCCAACTTGGCTAAAATCGGGATTTTTTTATGAAAAGTGGAGGTGCAGTCCTCTCCCCTTCGTCAGCTCTCCTCGGATAACTATCGTACATGCATACACGTTATTATTGCTAAGTTGAATTATTCTCTAAGTAGCGTGGGGAAAGCACCTTCGTCTTCTACGCCACTGACCCTGGGTTCAAATTCCAGGCGGGTATTTTGTAGCATTCTGACCCCCCATAATACCCTTCCAACAGGATGGTAATTACTGACACCATTAGACCCCCATAAGTAGGTGCGTCCTACAGCCCCAAGGCAACCAAGGCTGTTGAATCATTCTCTAAATCATTGATTCCCGAATGGTGGACCGTGACACAATTTGGGATACGGGGTCATTTCGTGGGGGTCACGAAAGCCTGAAAATTCTAACTCGAATTCGAAGTTAAAAGATCCACTATTGGATTAAGGCTAACGAACTCATGGAACCTTACCTTTAGTAGATCTGATCACATTTTGAATAATGAAGGCATTGCGGTAAAAGTATCATTATATGAGGTGACCCAGCGCTGATGAAGTTTTTTTCAGAAAAAATGGTCGATATATCTTCCAAAATATTGGGCAGTTTCCAATTTGTTTCCATCCATGTTCCAAGAAAATCTGATATCATTCCCAATAACGCATCTGTGTAAAACTTGTAAACCCTGTCTGTATAAGCCCAATCACTCCTCTATCCGTGTTTTATCTAGTCCACTAACTACTGCTGTAAGAACAACCATGATTTCCTTTCATTCGGTATTTCTCAGTGATGGTGGTAATGAGAAGTGAGGTTAATTTTACCAAATTCGAGCACCTTGCTGGCAGCTGAGCTATGAATTGCAAAATTGTTCAAGAAAATGAAAAAATAGATTTGGTTCTTCATCCCACTTTTCTCTCCGAAGAGCAAATCTTCCAGAAAAATCATGTCATAACGAGCAATCAAAACATTGGAAACAATTAACCCCATCAACTCTTAAATCAAATATGTTAACACGCGCATTGACGGGGGTCTGAGCCACCTTCGCATTGACGGGGGGCGGGTACCCGCCCCCCTAAGATCTCGAGAACCACGGTAGGTAGCGAAAAACGGTAAACGGCGTTGGGCTGCCCATCCACTTCTCCATCGAAAACATTTGTACCATTTTTTTGTCAGGTCACATTTAAGGTCACGAGAGGTCAAAACATGCCCGTCATAGGGATAACATGTAAATTCAGTTTTTCGGCCATTACATCTGAACAAGTAAAGATAGAGCAAAACGACTTGAACTATATGAATCCTCTTAGCAAGCCGAATCGAATGATATATAATTTGACCTTGCTAGGTCAAATCAAGGATTTGACCTGACCTGAGGTCAGGTCAGGGTCAAATTATATAAAATGCATATCATTAGAACCGCAAAGCCCAGGCAAGTCTAATGCAGCTAAAATAAATGCTCTATCACCATCCGTTACTGAGTTATTCCGTAAAAACCATTTTCCCATGTATTTCCAATGGAGAGGTCATGCCTCGTACCTGACCTTAGGTCATCGATATCAAAAATACCGGAACATATTCTAGAGAACTCGGTGGGGCCATTATGTGATATGATTTATATCGGTTAAAGTTCACCTGCTCCTTATGCTATCTTAAACTGTTTTGAGGTCGGGTCACTTGACCTGAGTGACCTGTGCCTGAGATGCCCTACCCTATAAATTTTTCACAGAAGTTGTAAAAAAAAAGGGGGAAAAGAAAAAAAAAAAAAGGCGCCTACCCCCCCCGTTGTTCTCCTGTCTCCGTAAAACCCGAGGGGGGCGGGTACCCGCCCCCGTCAATGCGCGTGTTAAGGGTCCATACCATACTCCTCTCCCCGTAGTCGTCCCTTCCCCTCTCTGTGCTCTTCATGGAGTTCCCTCACTACTGCTGTAAGGACAGCCATGTTTTCCTTTAATTTGACATTTTCTTTCAACAGCAGCGTAAATTTTCGTTCAACGAATGTATCTGACGACCAAAAAATGAAACAAAAAGGTCCAGTCATTTTTCCAGAGCGTCGGGGAGGGGTCTGGAAAAGCCCGTCCCCCCATGGGGGGACGGGCTCTCAAGCTCAGCGCTGGTGGGACCCCGGCAGCTAGCACGGTCTTTCGTTGCAGTCAATCTCTGCCCGGACTGGCGTATTTGGAGAAGACCACGCTTATTGTCGCTGACTGATGTGCTTTTAGTGTCACCTGGGAGACGAGGCGATCAGTAACGGTTAGGTAACAGTGTCGCCTGCGCCAGCTTTTAAAGGTCAGAGGTGAAGGTCAAATGAGTCGTGATGCCCTGCAGCCTTTCAGGTCTCTACAGAAGAGTAGTGCTATCTATTTGAACGGTTTCCAATTCAATAGTGTCCCCGGAAAAAGGGGGGGGCAAAAAAAAAAAATTACAAAAAAAAAAAAAAATTTTTTTTTTTTTCTCCCCAAAAAAAAAATTTTTTTTAAAAATTAAAAAAAAAGTCCAATTCAATCCAATTCAATCCAATGTTTGGATTTTATTTTATTAGCCAGAGGATAGGCGTGGTGTTGAAGCTAGATATGGATTAGGATTCACATTTTTTGTTGATGTTTTTTTTTAACATGCATTGGATATGAATGTATTATTGTGGTGTACAATCAGGTTGGCCTGTATTTGTATTGAATTGGCCTTTATTGGTATTGTATTAGCGTGTATTTATATTGTATTGACCTGTGTTTGTATTGTATTTGCCTGTATTTGTATTTTAGTAGCCTGTTTTTGTATTGTATTGGCCTGTATTTATATTTTATTTGTCTGTATTTATGTTGCGTTGGCCTGCATTTGTGTTGCACTGATATGTATTTGTATTTTATTGGCCCTTATTTGTATTGCATTGGTCTGTATTTGTATTATATTGGTCTGTATTTGTATTGTATTGGCCTGTATTTGTATTGCATTGGGCTTGTATTTGTATTACATTCTGTTTTGTATTGTATTGGCCTGTATTTGTATTGTATTGGCCTGTATTTTTATTGTATTAGCCTGTGTTTGTAGGAAGGCTTCGGTTACGGACCGTGCTGGATCACGATTGTCTTGGCCGTGCTATTCATTCTCTTATTTTCTGATTTTAACGAGCGCCCGCTTGGCAGTTTATGTAGTGCTTGGCGAAACTTGACTAAACGGACCATATGTAGATCAATTGTTGCACATCGACGACTTTTAAAAGCTTCTAAATTACTTATCGCGTCATAATGAGTGTTTTGCACCGACGTTTTCCTTGCTATGAACACTGTCTGCATTAGTTGCATGGTTTCTGCTAAGGCCAAGAAGCCTCAAGAGAATAAGAGGGACAATGGATTAGCTGCCATCCCACTGAACATTAGCATATTGTTTCAGAGTTTTTCTTGTCCCCTAAATCCCTCCCAACAAGGTGAGAGTTGGTGACGCCTTTTAACCCTGACACTTGGTGCGTTGCTGAACCCTAAACATTATTATCATATCTCAAATGATAAGTTTTAAACTTGGTGCAGGGGTGGAAGACAATAGGGGGTTTCCAGCATTGTTTTTATTTCTCTGTATTATCAAAAAAGAAGGGGATTACGATTGCCTCCCTCCCTCCCAAACGGTGGTGGGTACGGAAAGAGCCCATGTGGTAATGTGTAATCCCCTGTTATGGCCCTGTGGTATATGCCTTCCTTTGCCTCCTACTCATTTCTCATTTATCAGCCTTCGTTATTCTCTTGAGTACGCCCATATTAATCGCCAATTTCCCTTGGCTCTTCTTCATTAGACCACTGGATTCCCATGTAGTGCTGTTCTATTCAATAACTGAATAGTTCAGAGGGTCATCACAAAACCAGCAGCTGATTGGAAATCGCACAGAAATACGAGTGATGCCGCCAGTGCCAGTCACTGGTGTGCCAACGTTTCTCTTTTTCCATCAACGCGGACTGAAAGCATCATAATGGAAACAGAGACAGAACTCTGGTATGCCTAATTGCTAAATCACATTATGAGCACGCTCTATCTTTCATGAAGGAGGAGGCCGAATTCCTTCCTCTTCCATGTCATTACAAACCATTTTCGATGGAATTTTCTTTTGGTAAAAACTGCGACTATTTCTGCGACAAAACTCTCGCACTGAGTCCACAACTCTTATGATTCAACATCTGCGTGTTGAAGCGGCAGCAGGCTGCGTGACCCTGAGAAGGCGGTATTGTTTGCACTGATTATTGGATATCCGATTACCCAGAAGCCTGCGCTCAAATATCCAATTACGCTCCACTGTACTGTGATTTGTTTGCATCAGATATTAGCGAGAGGACTAGTGCCGCATCCAAGTGGTCTGTTAGCGCGCCTGCAGTGAGCTCCAGCGGTCGAGAAACCTACCATTTTGTCATTCTGAATGGTGACAACCCAAGGTGGGCAAGGTGACAAAAATTGGCCGACATATTTCCTTTAGACACGCATAGGAACAAATTGCTTTAATTGGCACCCGTAATTTGAGCTCACAATGTTTTTCAACAACTAGGATGGTTCAGGAGTGTCCATTGGTATCCTACTAGAGTAGGATACCAATTTTGCGTTATAACGCAAAACGTGTCACATTTTGCAGCCTGGTTTGGTGGCACATTTATGGTTTGAATTTTTCAGTGGTGACACACTGAACACGTCTTTGGCCCCTGTTGAGCTCAAACATATGAAGAAGGAGGGAAAACACGTACGAAATAATATTGGAACATATTAAAAGCACCCACTTCACAGTCCATGCCGTGTTTGCTTACATTGTTTGCTGTGTTTGCTCACGTCACAACTTTGGCCGGTCCGTCTTTGACGCCATGACATGATATAGACTGTATTCTGCAGAACGGAACTAACTGGAAGGGTAATTAGCTTGAAATTCGTATTTATCTCTAATTTATGCTGAGTCATATTACCTGGCATAGGCGTAGAACTACATAGGCGTAAAACTGGGGGGAGGGGGCAGGAGGGGCGGCTGCCCCCCACTTTCGGACAAAGCGGCATTGCCCCCCTCCCCTTACTTTGAGCAAATTCCGGAATTTTTCCGTTAACAAATCAAGTAATGGGCCAAATCTTATTTGCCCCACCAGCGGTGAAAAATTCCCCCTCCCCACGTTGGAAAAAGGTCCTGCGTATATGGTCACGTAGCTAAAAAAATGCATATGAGGTTGTGCTACAACGCACATGGAGTGATTTCATAACTCAAATCTGACCTAGAAAGGCAAACAAAAAGTATGATATTTCGTGCTAGAGAAATGGCATCAGGTGACAGGTCTATGAGACAAAAAGTCAAACAGGTACAATTTTTGAACACTGTAGTTTTGACCCCACGAAAAAGTTTTCTTGCGATTTTTGAGATCCCTGATGTAACCGTGTCGAAAAGCCCAAGGCATCGGTACGGCATCGATAATTCGCAAAACTTGGGAAACTACCTCCCATCAACAGTATAGCGCCAACAGTTGGGGCTTAAACTAAAGCTTTCATTATTTTTCATGGGCGACAGTCACCACTGAAACACGTTTGCGCGCCATGTCAGGGTGCTCACAGCGCCGCAGAACGTCTTCGGTGATGGGTAGCGAGTTCCTGGTAAGCAATCGCTGGATCCATACCGGCGGTCCATGGCTGGAATTCAAACACCGACCACACCCATAAACGACACGGCACTTCTTCACGCGACACTTCTGCAGCCTGAAGGCGGGCCTGGGCACTCGACTTTACGTCACAAGGACTTACGGGAACACTAAATTTCACCGCCTTTGAAGAGATAAGAAACTCAGGGTTGAATTATAAAACGGATGAAAAATTTAAGCCCGGCTGTTTCGACTGCCGACAACAGTGAACTGTAATTTTTCGCCACTATTGATGCTGTGGCAGCATTGATTTTTCACTCAAGTTGGTTTATCCGCTGGGTGAGGGCTCTTCCAGCCCTGCTGATGTACCCTTTCCCAATTCTGCTCCTACACATTCGTGAGAGGGCGAAAGCTGAGATAGACCATGAACTAGTTTCTTTAAAAGAAAGGCAATTACCCCTGGGCTGTTGGGGTTTAACATGTACACTGGAGGGGGAGCCGTAAAGTTCCCCATGCATCTAGTTTTTTTAAGTTGGCTGCAGAACCATTGAAAATCGGAAAATCCCTGCCTCACTAGATTTGAGAGAATTGATGAGCATTTCGATGGGTGAAAGATTTGGAAAAATCCACGGATTAACTCATTAGCTTACAGTCTTCCGAAATGATGCCTACATTATGAGATGGCCACAATCGCGCGGTCGCTCCAGCTAATATGCGTCGCAGACTGAGTGGTGACGTCACAATGCCGAGTAATCGGAATGCCAAGCTCACAACTTGGTCACATGTCAAAGTCATACCAACATTTTAAAGCCACTGGCTTCGGTGCTTCCGGGCCAGATGACGTCACCCAGTATGATACATATTATGCGATGACGTCTACATATCATGTGATGACGTCATAGTTAAGTTTACTCGGTGTTAATTCATGATCACAGGTCAAGGTCATGGGTCAATGTCGAAATATTTAGCTCAATGGCTGCTATAGCGCTAGTTCTAATGTATAATATAGAGAAGATGCCATGCTGAGACGGAATAAATCAATAAATTCGAATACCTTGATCCCAGAATTTCACAGACCATTGCTTGGGACCTTTTTCGTTGCTTTGCACATTTTTCGTGTCTTCGCCATTGTTTCTGCATTCCCATGGTATTTCCCAATGGATCCCCAGCATGGCCTAAATTCTATATTAATTACTTCCTTGATCGGCCTTGAACGTATTGACCTATCTAAACAAAAGTTAGCTATAGCATAGATCACTTAAGCTTTCACTAAATCACAGGCGGACATTTTCATAGAGCTCTTGGATGCCGAGATCTCCGGGGGAAGGGCACTTAAGTACCTCCCTTCACTGGGCGTTGACGCCAGACCGCTCTCCAATGCGGGTGTTAACAACGCACCAACCTCTAAGGTTATGTGGTCTCTGATCCCGTTGCAAGGACGTTGCCCGAGTGGAGGGGTTAGATTGCATAGAGTAAAGATAAAATGGCACCTCCACGGCGTTTGAACAAAGCCCACAGGCATATACAGCAAAACGGAAAACACTACGTTTCATATTTCATTATCCTCAGAGCTCATCTTTTACAGAGAATCTGGCCTTCATAAATATAGCATTTTTTTGGCACACTGCTCTTAGGCATCTCACGTTCTTTCCCTAGAGCTCAGCTTCAAAAGCTCGGGTTTGATTTCACAGCAGTACCTATATGCGATCCTATTTGATCAGGCATGGCCTGCCGTGCCGCCCCCTTCCACTCGGTTTACAGTGGTAGCGCCTGTGTATTCCTCCAGTCGATCGTTGACTACTGGTTCCTGCGAAACATTAGGGAGTGCCTGACTGCGATTAAATTCAGTACATTTTTACATTTATCTTTATTTTGCATGCATACATCATATTTATGATATGTTTATTCGTTTATTCATTTGTTCATTGACACTAAAAATTGAAAACGTATTTTGTTTCTGTGTTCGTTGTTTGTCAACAGGGTTCACACTTTTTCTTTTCCAGGGATCCGTATAATCGACGAAAACGGCAATTTGTTCCGCAATATATATATATATATATATATATATATATATATATATATATATATATGTCTTTGATAAAATATTTTTCCCATAACTAATGAAAATGTCCATTGAAAATAACACAAATGTTTAATGGAGGAAATAATGCTGTGGGTAGCATCGAAGTCTTAAAAATACCAGCATGAAAATTATAAAACAAGCTTTGAGAGTTCAAATCACGAGAAACAAACAGCGAATATTCAAACGCAAACCCCAATGAAATATTTCATACATGCTTTCCAAGGTAGTTGTCGCTTTAATGATACAAATAAAATACAAAAAGAACAAGTTAAGAAGTTTGATATATCTTAAAATGAGAAGCATTGCAACACAATGAACTTAACGCTACAGTCTTACACAAAGCGCAGGAAGACGGAAGCAAGGTGTAGAATTTTCCCCTAGAACAGCATCTCTAATGAGTGATTGCGCGGCATCGATCAGCGACCTCCGCCACGTCCTCCACCCATTACAGACTCAAGCGTGGCGGTGTAATTTCCGCCCTTATGTGTGCTTGTCTATTATGGAACCAGGAAGTGCAGTTCCAATGTATGGTTACACAAGGAAGGTGTTTGCTCGCAGTGTGACTCCAAATAAGCGCGCGCTCGGCCCCCATCAGCCCTTAGCTTATTTAACGACCGTTTAGTCTAATTTTCAGGAGTTAACGTGGAATAAACAGCTTTTGCTGCAAACATTACCTGAAGCACCGTCATCGAGTAGTACTTCTACCCGACATTGCACCTACACACCTGCTGACATTATATAATCTAGTATGCATGAGGTGTTCAAGGCTGATGGTATCTTGGTGGATTAAAACGTTAATGACGTAACGCAACGCAACACGATTCAAATGGGCATGAATAAGCAAAAGCCCCAAATGCTGTCCTAGCCTCCACATGCAGACGTTGACCATGACCGGAGTGGTCATTGCTCAATGATAGGGCCAAGTTGTTTACCTTTTGAAAAGGTTATTTGCACAAGATGGACGGCGCTAAAATCGGAGGTGATATGAATAAACACCGAAGATGCCTGTGTTGTGTCGGCATGCCGGAGCCGCAGAGTCGGCCTGTCTGTCACTCAGTGCCCACATTAGTGCTGGCGATCTGACGTGCTCCACGCCATCAAAGTCGAGATCGGGTCCGGATCGACGTCGCACCGAACACTGATTCGCCCCGGGCTCGCTCAGTTGTGAATGAACCCAATCATAAAAGCGTGTAGGCGAGGATAAAAAAAACATTGAAGACGCCATACCGATTCACGGAAATAGAGGTGAAATGATAGTATCGCCTGTGGACAACGCACCATTTGTTGTCGGTGCATGGAAGACCATTTCGGTAACACGCCGTGACGGGGCGGTGGTCGGGCCGGCTGTTGATTTGCGCCGGTCAGCTCCGGCCCTGTGCCGTCTGTGGACGGCTGGCAGTGACAGCAGCTCCAGCGGCGGTGACAAACCCGGCGCTCGCGTGCCGCGCTGCGCACCGCTGCCGTGACTTCCGCCGTTAGGTTATGACGTGCCGCGCGTCCGGCGTCGGCGGCTGCAGGTCATAACCGCCGGCCGTCCCGGCACCATCGATTGCCCGCGGGGTCATCGTCGGCAGCGGCGGCAGCGGCTTCGCCAGCCGCCGCCGTTCCCAGCACGTGATTAATGCTGACACAGGAGCGACGCCGGCAGTGTCACCGATACACCGGCTCGACCGGTAGCGATACTCTGGCCCGACTAGTAGCGATACACCGGCTCGACCGGTAGCGATACTCTGGCCCGACTAGTAGCGATAAACCGGCTCAACCGGTAGCGATACTCTGGCCCGACTAGTAGCGATACACCGTCCCGAGGCTGGTAGCGATACACCGTCCCGACTGGTAACGATACACCGGCCCGACTGGTAGCGATACACCGGCCCGACTGGTAGCGATACTCTGGCCTGACTGGTGACGATACTCCGGCCCGACTGGTAGCGATACTCCAGCCTGACTGGTAGCGATACACCGGTCTGACTGGTAGCGATACTCCGGCCCAACTGGTAGTGATGCACCGGCCCGACTGATAGCGATACTCCGGCCCGACTGGTAGAGATACTCCGACCCGACTGGTAGCGATACTCCCGCCCGACCAGAAGTAATAGCCACGCCGACACCTCTCCAGAGATCTGCACCATTACCTCTATGGAGAACAGCATCGGTACCCCAGCGGAGCCTTATCCGGGGAAAGAATGGGAACCCTCACTGGAGCCGCACTGGAAACCTATCCGGAGGAGAAATGGAAACCCTCACTGGTACCAAACTAGACCCTTATTCGGCGCAAAAATATAATCCAACACCACGACCGGGGCTGGAATCTTTGGAACATTACCCAGCTTAAGAACTGGAACCCAAACTGGTGTCCGTATTCAAACCTTTATCGCAAGAGAATGGGAATGCTCTGATGGGAGCATTGCCCCCGGCAGGCCTTATAGCCCTTACCAGTTCCCAAGTCACCATCAAATGTGAACTCCATCAGGACAGGACTGACAGGACTTTTTTAACTGAGATAGTCAAGTTGTAAAACATGCCGGAAAACCCGGTACTCAATATATATATATATATATATATATATATATATATATATATATATATATATATATATGTAAATATATTTGTCATGGAACTCAAAATGTCCATGGAGAAATGCTAAAAACCTACCTGAAATGTACCCAAAATGTACCCAAGGAGCCGGCCACAGCTGTCAGCTGTTGGTGTGACGACATGCTGCCGTCACCGTGAGTAGTCGGCCCATTGAAGCTAATTGAATATGGTAGTGGTTGCCAGCTCATGACGTCATGCACAAGTAGAGGCTTATTTCTTATCATAGAGGAGCATTTCAAATATCAAAATATTGAGCATATTGTACATTTTTCGGAAAAATCATAGACATATTCATGGTTTCCCGCTAAAAATACTCCTATTTAAACTAAATTCCAGGATTCGACCCAGGTGCCACATTCCCTTTAGCCGGGTTCACGCTAGTCAGTGAAGCTGAGCGCATTCCAGAGCCGTGCAACTATTTCAGGCGTAGAAGCATCAAGTCTTTTATCATTCTCTAAGTGGTGCGGTCAATTTGGCTTGTCGTCAGGGGCACCGCCACGGAATTGTTGCTGGGGGGACGGGCCCGGGCTGGTGCTGACCGGGGAGAGGCGAATTTTGAGCATATTCGGTATCTGACAGCATTGATGACGATAGACCCAAAACATTTTGGGGGGACGTCCCCCCTGGTTGGCCAACAGGGGGGACGCGTCCCCCCGTTCCCCCGCTTTCGGTGCCCATGCTCGCTGTAAATAGTAAATATGCCCAGTCATAGTTAGGCCGAGTCCCGGGCTAACTGCTTTCATGTTTCCTATCAATAAAACAAAAGGGATGACAAGTTACACCCTTCATTCTAGACAGCACAAGTCTGACAACGAGTTAATCCCAAAAGTGCCGCAACAAACCTGATATCCGCACTTCTTGTGTGTGGCAGTGTATGCAATGTTGTTAAACTAGGTGGTTACAAATGAGACAGAACATGTTCTCCATCACAGAAAACGACTCTTACTCCCCAATTATAACCCCCTGATTTGACTGCAGGTTCCACACAAACTTCCTTTTCTGAGACTTGATTGCCAGCTCTATGTTACAAAAACCTCGCACGTTAAGTCATACATTCTAAGTTCATCTCTCTATTTACACCAAGGCCCTAGAATGCATTCTACACCAATGATTCAACATGACCTTGTTTATCCACCTTTATCCACTGCCAGGTTTATCGCAAACCTCACTCGAAAACCATAAAGGCCACACCAGCGTTAGTCCTTGTCTCATTGGGGAAGGGGTATGTTTGAACAAGCCCCTCAGGTTTTTCAAACGGCACCTTGAATCCCCTTATCCGTAATCGATTACGCAACTTTTCCGAAAATTTTAAGTTTGGGTCATCTCAGATCCAATCACCAGGCCAGGTAAAGGTATACCACCTTCAAAGATGTTTCAACTGGCACCAGTGAAAGCAGGTTCAATGTATTGACCTGATATTCATGAAAAATAACGGACTGAACGAGTACTCTAAAGTGTTATAACAATAATTGTACAACGATCACCTAGGATCCAGAGTTGTGCGACTCGCGAGTCAGAGTCAGAGTTTAACTCAAATTCCGACTCATTTGACTCTGAGTTGAGTTGAGTTGAGTCGAAAAAAATTAGACAAGTGAGTTGAGTTGAGTTGAGTCAGTTCACAACACATCAATGAGTTGAGTTGAGTTGAGTTGTGAAGACAGCGAGTCAAATGAGTTGACGAAAAAAGCTGGCTCAACAGGTAAACATGTTGTCAAGTAAAAGTGTCTGAATTTGTCTACCTTTTGCAAACCTCCTTTAACCTCCTTTAAAACATTTTCCCCAGTGTTTCAATTGTTTAAAGCAAAGTTTCAATTTGTTTCAATAAACCAATAATTATATGGTTCAATTGCTTATTTTAAAGGCCCGTCCGGTCTGAAGGAATCCCTAGGCACGAATAATACTTACACTCAAAAAATTAAACAGGTTCCTATCACTGGCTTTGAAGTGGTGGAACGCACTACAAAATACATTTCAAAACTCACAAAAACTTCTCATCTTCAATATTCAATATTACTTCTTTACTTTAAACACTCCAACAACACGCGTCGTCGTCGCTGATTGTTGTCGTCAGTGGTGGTTTTCTGAGAATAGTGTGCGCCATTGCTGTCTTTGAAAAACAAATTCAGCCGAGCATGGGTTCAAGCTTAACAAGCCTCAAAGCAAAAGTGAAAATATCACGTGATAGTTCATGAAGTAATGCAAATTTTTATATGCCTACATGCTACATTTATTCTTGTGTCCTAAATGCGCCGTCTGCCGCCACCCTTTTCATTTTACCTACCAATAGGAAATACTGCTATTAGCATTAAAAAATTGAACCTTTGATTCGACAAAAATGTTGAGATGGCCTTATTGCAAGAATCAGAGGAATTATTTCCAGCTACTGTTTTGTCTGATCAGAGACCCTTACTTGGCATCTGTGTTTATTTGGATAGCTGCAATACATTAGCAATTTTCTATGAAATCGTTCTTCAATTTTCCTTGAAGAGCGATAAATATGTATTTTATTAGAGGTTCTGAAAGAAGCTGAAAATTTGATTGGGTTTAGAATATGAATATATCTAAATCCAACACATCAACTTTGATAGAATTTTCATTGCTATTGTCCTTTGTCATATATGGTATACTTTTCCTGGGGTTTGCTGTAATTCTTATAATTAGCAATTGCAACTAGGTAATTATTGCTTAAATTTTGATAAAACTCTTGGGATATTAATTTTAATTCATAAAAATTACCTAGCCTCGTTCTTTAACAGAAAAAGCAATACCTATACCATCCCTACAAATCAAAATACAGTTTATATCATGTTCTTTTAGCTTGAATCTTTTTTGACAGTTTGGAGGCTCAATTTTTTGCCTGTGTTGGTGTAACCTTAGCGCTTTTAGGGTCCTTTCCATTCCATTTCCCTAGTTTTATTTGCAATGCTCCTTTTAGAAGTAATTGCAGCATGTGGTAGCTTTTTTGGGCAGTGACAGTCTGGAAGAATTAAAAAGTTATTCGTGGTTGCCGGGTAATTTTTAGCCAATGTTTGAATGCCAATTAAATAATTTTGCTTCCATTAATCTTCTGTTTTATGCCAGACTTTCTGAACAGCTTGATTTTTGCTGGTTTATTGATTTATTTCTTATTTTTATATTTATATATTTATCATGTATTTATTTCATTTTGCAAATGAGTCGAAGTTTGAGTTGAGTTGAGTCGTGAGTTGAGTCAGAGGTGAGTTGGATGAATTTAGCCGTGAGTCAGAGTTGAATCGACTCACTGAACTGAGTTGAATTGAGTCGACTCAAGAAAATTCTGAAACGCACAACTCTGCTAGGGTCAGGTACGGGTCATGTCCTCGCCATGCATGGGGAAACGGGAACTGGCCCAAAAATAGTTCTACTTCTATGGATACGGCTTATTATGCTTTCCTATTCTCCAAAGCGTAGCATCTTATGCCACTCTCCAGCTTTATGATGAAAGTTTGGACCTGTGACCTCTGAGAGCTTATCTGGGACCAATAAGCAGGTTTTCAGTCTTGGTTCAATAACTTCGCATAACATGATGATGCAGCTGTAATTTTGATACCATTACATTTGAATCATCATTGCGAGATATTATTATTGCGAGATATGGATATTGACTATGTTACGTCAGATGGTCACCTTGACCTGACCTCAGGTCCAGCTATTTTTACATTTTGACCTAGCAGGGTCATGTTAGACATGATTTGATCTGCCTTAGCGAGAGGAGCCAAATGACTCCTAAAAGTTGACTACTCTGACTTGACCTAGTCAGACGCCAAAGCCAGGAAATCCTTCTCTTACCTGTCACTTTTTGACCTGTAATGACCTCAATACTGCCCTGAGCCAAAAAGTGAACGATATGATATTCTCTATTTCTTATGGGTTATCTTCCCGCCTTCGCGCTTTTTCGCGATCCCACATAAGGGCCGAGATCAAGGGGGTATTCGACCACCCCCACCCCCCACCTGGGGCGAAACAAAATTGGGTCGGAGGCTCACTGGGGCGGGCATTAGCCTGCTATTCGCTGGCTTCATTTCGATGAATGACGAAAGAGAGTCGTAAAAGTTGGGTGCTCTGTCTAAGTTAGTCTAATTTGGACCTGACCTAACAGTAGCAAAGCCTCGCAGACGTGTGCCCAGGGATAGCGGACAGCCAACGGCGGTATTATTTCGCCTCAAGTGGGCCAATTACCCAAAAATTTTTTGCGAACTTGGCGCTCTAACAGAACAACCTGGGAGGTACAGTTTAAATCTGGAGATGCCTTCGATTCAACATATATGGTGACTCAAATCGACACCGGCGTCCAAATCAAGTTCCATGCTACTTGCATTGGTTTATTCGAAGCGTGCGTGTTTCTAAGCATAGAAACGCCAGAATCCCCATCAATGTCTCCATCGATACATTTCCAATCCTACCACCAGCAAAGCTACCAGTCTCGTATCGGCATATGATAGCATTGATAGGATACGATACATTTCATTTGATAGAAAGAACCTAATTTCAACATCAAATCAAGAAGAGATGAGCAGCCCAGTGCGGCTTTCCAATTCAATTTATTATGAAAAGCTGACAAGAATTGGGAGAAAAATATATACATGGTGGGATATAGATTTGCACACTGGGTGCGTAAACAATCAGTTGCTTAGAGCTAATAATTTTCCTGGTTGGCGTAAAAAAAAACGCACACTCTCAAACTGACCAGGTAGTACATAGGGTAAGGGCAGGTAAGAGTACGCAGGAGATAAGAGTACACAGCAGCTGTTTTGGTTACTTAGCAACCACTGAGATGGTGGATACCCTGGCATAAAAAGCAGGGTCAGTGCCTCGGCAAGTTGCTTAAAAAATTCAACGTGCTCCTGTCTTTTCTGCGGGAGTACAGAGCAAAATAAGTTTCTGTGCACCATTGATGTAATAGTTCTTAACTAGGTAAACTTGTAAACCATGCTCCTATCATCAATAGTATTGTATTACGGTCTGCCATCAGTAAGAAAGCTGAGCTAGCACTGTGCTGCAAGACTGGAGCTCACGCTTAAACGCCTGCCAACGTGTTTACGAAGACTTTCTTCCCCTGGCAGCGTGTCCGGCAAGAGTACGCAATAGACCATTGTGCAAGAGTACGCATACTAAGATATAGGAAAATAAATTTTCGCCCGGGACAGAGTCCGTAATTCATATTTAGCAAGTCGAATATTGCAACATAGCTCTTATATATTTAAAACGACATAAAATCCTACAATCGCCTATTTTGGCGACGAAAAACTTCGCGACAAGGCCTATGCACCTAAAGCAAAGCGGGACATCAGTGCGCACTCCAGCCTCCTCTGTTGCGTACTCTTACCGACCCACTCCGGCAAGAGTACGCACGTGACATTTTATTTTTGATTGGCTCGTGGCGAGATCCTTTCAGAGACATCGAGTTTAATCATGGCCTATACATAGACAATTCTTCAGGCTAAACAGTCGTGTAAAAGTTTTAGCTGTTGGACATGTAGGAGAAAAGTTAAAGCCTTTAGAAAGTTAAGTGCGTACTCTTGCACGGACTTCCCCTATTGTGCACGTGAGCTTGTGTTTCAAAACCATTCAACATATATGGGACTGAAAAGGCAAAAAATGTAATGTATTAATTTATTCCTTTTGTGTCTCAGCCCATAAGATTATTTGGAAGAGCTCCAAACAAATTAACACGCACATAAAGCATTCTACTTCTGCAGTACAGCCACATCAATTCCAATACAGGAGGTGGTAAAGACCACCAAAGAAGGATTCACCAGCCTAAAAAACGGGTTAAAAATAGAAATAGGAAAAAACGGGCGCTCGCATTCGGCAGCCTCCTATATATCATTAAAGGGAATGTGGCACCTTCATAACGTGATTTTAACTGAGATAGCCAAGTTGTAAAGCAGGTCGGAAAACCCGGTACTCCATATGTCATTTGTCTTGGAACTCGATATTTCCGTAGAAAAAGCTAAAACCTACCAGACACCAGCCCCCTCATTAGCCCGTCGCCGGGCGGCCATTGTTGTGAGCTGCTGGTGTGACGACATATGCTGACGTCACGATGAGCATCAGCCAATCGAAGCTCTGGAAGGGGTTTCAAGTATGGTAGCGGTTGCTAGATCGTGACATCATCCACAAGCTGATATTTATTTCTTTTTCTAGAGGAGTATTTTTCAAAACAAAATATTGAGCTTATTGTACATTTTTCAGATAAATCATGAGTGGTTTCATTTTGCTCGGCTAAAAGTGCGCCTAACTGCACTAAATTCCAGGATTCGACCAAGGTGCCACATTCTCTTTAACCTCGCCCTTACAGGGGTGTTTGACCACCATCCCCCTAGGGTTTTTTTCGGACATGGCTCGAAAGCAGTTGCCATGTGGTTCTGTACATAGCTGACGGCTCATGGACTGCGCATCTTCTAGAGAAAATAGTTTCGGGTCATGTCAAGTCACCAAAATTTAACGTGATTTATGGAAGAATGGCACGTCGCTCATTTTTTCTTTTTAGACTTAGCCCTTCCTTCAGGCTTTACTTAAATGCAAGGCACGGAATTATCTCAAAGGGCTGTCTGTAACCTGATGTGTTCTTGATCAGTCAGTATGACCTTGTCTGTGACCTGTTGTGTTCTTGATCAGTCAGTGTGACCTTGTCTGTGACCTGCTGTGTTCTTGATCACTCAGTGTGACCTTGTCTGTGACCTGCTCTGTTCTTGATCAGTCAGTATGACCTTGGCTGTGACCTGTTGTGTTCTTGATCAGTCGGTGTGGCCTTGTCTGTGACCTGTTGTGTTTTTGATCAGTCAGTGTGGCCTTGTCTGTGACCTGTCGTGTTTTTGATCAGTCAGTATGACCTTGTCTGTGACCTGCTGTGTTCTTGAGTTGATCAGTCAATGTGACGTTGTCTGTGACCTGTTGTGTTCTTGATCAGTCAGTGTGGCCTTGCTTGCGCTTGGATGACTTGTGGTAACTTCTGTGGCTGTTTAACACATTGCAGCCTACGTTTTGACGTTTTTGGAGTGGAACAAAATGTTAAGGGGTTGAAATACTTCTAAGGATATTTCTCAGATAGTTATGATCTAGCCTCCAAAAATACCTCTAGAAGTTAAGACTATACATCTTTGGTAGCTTTTAAATTTGCCCGTCAGTGACATTTTAACTCCTCTCACTGGTTACCTAGAAGGGTCACATGAGTGTAAGGTATATGAATAGCACTTTACCCCGGCACTGCCTTGGCTCCTTTCGTACACACCACCGCCTGGGGGTCCGATCGGTTCTCCCTTCCTCCGATCTCGGGAACCGGAAGTGATACGGAAAAAATTGAAACGGCGCTGGAAACACTTTATCGTCTCCTACTCTGGAGCCGGGTTTGAACCATACGCATTGATCCGTAAAGTCACAGTGGGTCAAAATGAGTCAAATTCAAACATGTTAAAAACATTTTATAAATCGGGAACCACGGGGCCTAGTAACAAAACAAAATACAGCAACGTGTTTGTGTGGACTCAATGATTCAAATGATATGCGACGTGACCTTGTAACGTCACATTGTACAATTCACCCTATGTCAAGGTGAAATAATGGTATTTTAAGGTCATGCTGGATATCACTCAAGTTCTTGAGTTACACTATTGCTGTGATACCAAATTTAGGACGGTATCTTGTTTCGTTCAAAAGTCATAGACACAAATAATTAAAAAATGTGACCTTTGGTGGACTCTTTTGACCTTGATATTGACCTGCCCACCAATTTGATGACAAAACACACATATTTTACTCATTTCATGAGCTTCCGAATAATTTTAGGAGCTTGATCCAGCTATTCTAGAAGCCAAGTTACACTCTGGTTTTGTCAGTCTCATTTTAGAAGAACTGAATCGCCTTAAGTGAGTTTAGAAATGACGTCATAACTCGTTGAACTAACCTGAAGTCATTTTTTAATATTTTTTTTAATTGACCACCTTAAGAGCCTGCAAAACGACGTGTGTCTCATTTGAATCGGCTCAGAATCATTTGTGAAACACCGAGGGGTCTAATTGGACCCCCAGGCGGTCATGGGTTAAACATCTGATCACTTTACGGACAATTTGATGGCGCTATATGCGCTTATTTACTATATATGCTGTCCAATAGCAGCCAGAGCACCAAACTGGCCATGGGAGGCAAAAATCTGGTCTTTCACCCTATTTGGAAGGTGACCTGATAACTTGAGGTATAAATAACAGCGGGTGTAATATAATCTATGGCTAAGGTCATAGAAATTAGCTTCAATTACAAAAAGTTTCCGTGACAAACAACACGCGGTTTTTGCTGCGAAGCTCTACATTAATTAGAGATCAATTACTGGGGCGGGCCATACCAGAGCGCTTCCTTCCTCATTTAAGGGCACAGGTGCCGAAAGCCGAATAAGTGCGGGAATTAAAGCATTGCTTATGGAAAAAACGTATTGGCCGTTAGGACGAGAGAATCCATCACATGATGACTATATTTATATTTCATGGACACACGGTCTGCAAATCAAATGTTTTGTTTCTTCAAAACAACCCTTAACCAATTAAATAGAAAATGTCCATGCCACTCACTATCATGGTTGATCTGTTAAAAAATTATTCAGTTAATTCCAGAAGATGTATTCCGTTCATTTACATCTTCACATGCATTGTCAGCAATGTTGGCAGGCTAGAATCTGTCAGAGGTGCAGAAAGTATGCTGGCTGTCACAAACTCAATGCGACGTATGCCTCCTCTGTCACACAGAGCTGGAAATAATGATTGTATACTTGAATACTATTTCCAATATGCTGAAAGTCCTCTACCTGTCCCTTACTTTTTGCAGCAGACAAGGTTCTAGCACCAAACCATTACAGCATGAAAGTAGTAAGTTTTCATTTAGAGATCTTTTTTTGTTTTTGGAAGGAAAATTTCCAATTATGGGTCATTTTTCCAGTATTGGGGTCATAACTATTATTGGCAACTCTGACTGCAGTTTCCCCCAATGACATGCATTTCCTTTTTTGAGGAAGTTTCCATTTTTGAAAGGAGTGTTTCCACTTATGGTACTTTTCCACATTATTACATGTAGCAATTATCATGAAAATAGTCATTATTGGGAACATACCGATTAATGGGAGCATACATGTACACACAATTGGGGACCCTAACCACAGCTTCCCCCCCACTAAACTTCTATCTCACTTATCAACAAAAGGGAAAAATGTCAATGTCAACATAGTATTTGAATCTACCTAAAATGTGTTGGTAAAGTAAACCTTAGGTAGCATTTTTATCAACACATCAAATGCTTAAAATTTGCATCCCACTCACGATCATTACCTGCCTGGTCATTCCTTTTTGCAGTAAAAACTCTGAGGCAACTAGCCTGCATAGATGTAAAATTATGTCTATTGCCCTAATAGGTACAGAGGTATTGGAATTCACATACCAAAGAAAGATCCAGTGTAGTCAAAATCCTGCTTTAACTCCATGCAGTTCAGGTCCTGTGCGTTGCTTACCACCACTGGTAGTAAGCAACACACCCCTAACCAGCGTTTTTCGAAATCTATTTCTTTCTGAGATTTGCTGTGATTTTCTGAGATAAGAAGGGGGTCTACTCGGCCCCTCCAGTGCACGTTAGTTCCAGGCCCCTCTCCAGTGTGGGTGTTAACACTTTGTGGACTGCATTAGCACACATTTGCTATCTGTACAATATTGATATGATAATTTGATCATGAAAACTCACCTGAATCACTGTTGTTGCCAGCCTGTTGCTGGCGCCAACTCTCCCAACTTCCTCCAGCTCCAAATCTATCTAACCAATCTAGGGCACAAATAAACTAAGGCCAGGAGCGTCGGAACTATGTTCAAAGTTGGGGGGGCAGCGGGAATTTTCAAGTCATTTCTTTCCAGTCAACGCCATAGGGTTAATGGTTAAGAATCATAGTTGGGGGGCAGCTGCCCCCTGCCCCCGCGGCTCCTACGTCCCTGACTAAGGCACAAGCAGGCTAAGGAATGAAAAACCAAGCTTGATATGGGAAAGTGCATCAGTCTTACAATAGCCTACATTCATCTTAGATTAGCCATGGGCAGCAATATTTATTCTAGCTAGTTTCAGCCTGCACTTATCTTAAATATACCTAATGAATATGCCCTCTCAAAATAAGTGGCTTCCCGCCTGTTTAAATTTTTGGCAGGCTCTACATCACATAAACATTTCTAACTTGTCTTGTCGCTGTTGCGCAGTTTAAGTAGAATTGCTGCCCAGCTATGTTTATTTTCTCACTCACTTAGTACTTTTATTAGTAGCTTTTAGGCGTACTTAATACTAAATTCGAAGAAATAGGGGCCAATAAATCGAAGACACTCGAACTGAAAATATGATTTAACCTGAAAAAATGGACAGGGAAGTACTTGATAAAGTATCTGCATTATCTTTAATGCCTTAAATATGCCCACAATCGTGTATTTCTCGAAAAATTGACTGTCACATTTCCGGTATCTAGGCGACAACTTTCTGCAAACTACTAACAATCAGCCCCATTGGGCTGCATGTTAAAATCTGGCAACTGTGACAGCGGTTTGCGGGTTTTCTGCAGCGGGGTCCCTTCGTTTTAGTAGAAACTGAACACAGTACCAATATTGTATTACTAATGGTACGCTGTGCAATTGAAGAACAGAGCTGCTAAGTTAAAATATTCCCTACACGCTTCATTCTCAATTTCGAAAATATGGGGTTTGATCTTGAGCCATACAGTCAGGATCGCTATTTTGTCACAATTATGCACCTCAATTTTCGTAAATGTGTCACAAACTCCGGTAGCCGAGTTGGCAAGTTTCTGCACCTCTGGAATCTGTCCTCAAATCTATCTTCTGCTTTCTCAGTTTCATCACAAACAGTTGTGGAGCCCGAACGGCTGTGGGTTTCGCTTGATACCCCGTTGTCTCTCTGAGACCAGCTCCTTGTCTCGGGGAGAGTGTTGTCTGTGTGGCTGGGTCGCAGCGACACTCCGGACGCGGTCGCTCTGGTTATCAAAGACGCGAGTGATGAGGACCGCTCGTTGCCGGCGAATGTGACCGTTCCGGTGCGCTCTTGGCCGTACACTGCGCTTTTGTGTTGTGCCGCTGCCCCGACGACCTCTGCTAACGCCAGCTGACTCTGCGACGCAGCATCAGACGGCGTTTCTCTCCCCAGGGGGAGGGGAGACGAGAGAGAGAGAGAGAGATAGGGCTCTCTCTCTCTCTCTCTCTAAGGGAAATTTATTCATATCAAAAGTGGATCTAGTAGGCGGATGGTTTGAGATGGTTTACGGGAAGACAAAACGGCCTGGATCTTCAAGGCTATGCAGACAAAGCATGCATGTGCGGTGAAGCAAGCATTTGCAACCATTGTATCTAAAGGGAGACTACGTAGCTGAAAGCTAGGCAACATGTCATATTTTTTTAAACAATTTGTTTAATTCCATGAAGTAAAGATGCCTTTTGGTTTCACGATAGTTTTGCTCCATACTGATACCTCTTGCTGCGCCGAAACACTTTCTCAAACCCATCTTGATCTCGGCAGAAATAGGTACTCGCAGATTGCAAAACGTACATACGAGGCTGCAATAACCATAGCAAAATGCCGCGTCTAAAAGCTAATGAATTCTCAATATCGTACATAAATTGATACCTCGGCAGTTCTTGTCAGAGTTGATTTATGCTCGCACAATGCAAAAGCGTGGGATTAAGGAAGTCGGCAGTTACAATCTGCAGTTAGTTGCATAATCCTGTGGAGTAGGCTCAACTTTGAATGACTAAAACCAACACTTGAATTATATCTCACGGTCACGAACTCTCCTAATTGTACGGCGTTAAGTTAGGGCCTATTAGACCATCCTTAATTCTAAAGCGGAAAAGTAGGACAAGCCGGTCCAAGAGACGCCTGAAGAGCCGTTCCTAGAGCCTGCCGGAGCCAATCAGCCAGGGTTTGAAACTGGGATTACAGATCATTTCGGCTGCAAACTTTTACACAGATCATTCTGAACAGACTCGTGCATTCAGCCTGCTAAAGCTTTGGATCAATGAATATGGCGGCGGGAAGCCGTGTGCTCTGACTAATGTCGACCCCTCGGCTTAGTCCGCTATTTACGGTCCCTCCAAGGGTGCTGGCTTCGACCTCACTAGTCTGCATGGGGCGCCGCGAAACTCCGGCTCAAGGAGAGACGGACTTTCACCTATCCGAGTGGTCTCAGTCGTTGATGTACATTTCTGTCGCTTCTGACTTGTTTTGTGGTGTGCATGGGAGTATGTGATGAACGGGCGCGGTAGTGGAGTGGTCAGCGCAGCTGGCTTCCACGCGGTAGTGGAGTGGCTAGCGCAGCTGGCTTCCACGCAGGGTTCAAGGACCGGCGGCTTTCCTGAACAAGGAGCAAGCTGGCTCCCGAGAAACCTCTCCAACAGGAAAAAGGTTGGTGACGCCACATGGCTCTGGCAGATGGTGCATCGATAAGCACCCAAAAGTTATAGAGTATGCCATTAAGAATGACCAAAACACGTAATGATAGGCGTCTTGCATCTACATAGTCAACTATATTTTATCAAGGACCGGTAACATCAAATAGCTCTTGAAACCAGGAAAATTTGATATTTGTTTAATTTCCGCGCATCATTCCAGAGGAAATGAAAGAGGCATATTTCCGTTCATGTAGTCCAGTTTATAGAGCGTCGGGTCTCGGCCCGCTGCTCAGGACCATGCATTGGCACTGCAGGGGTGAATGTTTGGGTTCGATTCCCCTGAGACGCTCCAGCGCTCAATGTTTGTTCAATGTAAGTTGACTGTCAATCGGCTGACGGCGAAGCATTCCCTCTGCTTTGTGGCGTGTAAAAGTTTGCATTCAAATATATACGTCACTTCCTGAGTCGCTGGGGCGGATGATGGAACCAGGGAATCTGAGGCAAATTTCTAGAGAACTTTACTGAAGCTTCGATCCCACAAGACGAACCTGCAATAGCTTGGGTAAAGTTAATAAAAAGTACACTGTGTGGTCACTTCCTGTCCATTACACGTGGTTAAAACTGTCATTTTCAGAAATGGCCAGACCACGGGAGCTCAAATAATGCCAATTAGTGCGACGTCATACTGATTGATGGACAATGAATCACCGGCGCAGTGGGACATCGTGTGACTGCCATCACCTAGAAAAACCAATACCGTCTCTTTTTGTGACTGCCATCGTCCGTTTAATGCCACATTCCTGGCCTCAAAGATTAAAGGAAATGTGGCACCCTGGTCGAATCCTGGAATTTATTGTAATTAGGCGTAATTTTTGCCGAAAATAATGAAACCACGCATGATTTCTCTGAAAAATGTACAATAAGCTCGATATTTTGATTTTTAAAATACTCCTCTAGGAAAATAAATAAATATCTGCCTGTGAATGATGTCGTGATCTGGCAACCACTACCATACCCGAAACGCTTCAAGGGCTTCGATTGGCTGATGCTCATCGTGACGTCGGCATATGTCGTCACACCAGCAGCTCACAACAATGGCCGCCCGGCGAGGGGTTGGTGTCAGGTAGGTTTTAGTTTTTTATGGAAATATCGAGTTCCAAGACAAATGATATATGGAGTACCGGGTTTTCCGACTTGCTTTACAACTTGGCTATCTCAGTTAAAATCACGCTATGAAGGTGCCACATTCCCTTTAACAAGTAATTCCTTCGATGGCACCACTGCACCCGATAAGTCTTCATGCCACGTGACAGACTAGATATGGCACCTCAAGGGACTGATAGTTCTTATCTTTCTTGGCAGCCAAATCATACCGTACAATTGTATCGATCTCAAACTTCCCTTTGCGCTTTTAACATGGTGTATTTTAGACCATCTTAGTTACCATAGCTCCTTCGGCCCTATTTGCGATATAAAGCGTGATTTTCTATGATGAAGTTTTTCAGGTTTGCAACTCTTTATATTACCTTGATGTGTAACCTTTGGCACTTGACAAGGGCGCCAATAGTACTCGTGGCATTCGGGGTAGGTGTTCGACCATAAGTTAGGATGCTCGTCCAACAGATCTCGCGTTTTCCTGTGAGTCAGAAGTCTTAAGGATGCCATGTCTCCGGTGTGGAAGTGTAGTATTTGGTGGCGAAGATATTGGATCACAGGCTTGGATAGTGAGAGTGTTACTTCATTTATTGCCAGGAGGAGTCACGCTTGGCCTGTGGAAGCGCTTCACGGTGTTGAAAGAGGTGCCGGAAGGAGCACTGGTGCGATGCCGTCAATGAGAGCGCAGAGTGCTGAAGCAGTACCTGTGTTAAGCGAGGAGAGCTGCTCCTTGTATTAGTGCCGCCTTGAAGCTAAAAGCCACTGTTCTTTTGAAAAACTCTCGTTTAGGCTTCTGCGTTGTGAATGCATCGCAATTGACCTGCACTTCTACAAAGAAAAGTCATGCATATTTACGGCAACGAAATGAACTAAAGAAAGAACCAGCGAAAATGTGATGTCTTACGGTGGAGCTAGGGGTACCGCTCTTATGAAAATGTTATTAACAATATCTAGTGAAACCCTGAGATTGGTTTCTAAAATCGACGATATAGGTGAAACGATTGCATCAGCCATTTTTCAAGAGTAATACCCTTGAAAATGATTTGAGGAAGGAGAAGACCCTCACCACCCTTCATCAAGTGTAACACACTGGAAAGATATAACTTCGAAAGCATGGTGGAACTCAAGTGCTGCCAATTTTTTATGACCGGCCCATATGGAAACGGTCGGGACTTGATGTGCCAATCGGTAACCGGGAAATATCCGAGCCCGATGATATCGGTCGGATAGGCCCTGTCAATCGGTAGTCGGAAAATATCCGAGCCCGATTCGATAATCGTTTTGGTTGACCTTGAACTTTCGGATACATTTCGGCCCCTGCACTAGCGGCACACTCTTACTTGTGAAGCATTCGGGGGCATCACTATCGGTTTGTCAGACTCGAACTGCCTTTTAAGGATTGGTAGTCAACTTGTGACATGTGATATGCACGTCTAATGATGCTTGATATGTATGTGAACGCATGTGTGTTATACACCATGAGTGTGAAATAAGCATGATTCTTAGTATTACCATTATTGTTATTAGACATGTCTACGTTATCATCTTTGAGTAGCTTAACCACTGCCTTTATAGAAGATTGTTGCAACTCACCCGTATATTTTTTAATTTGGCGTGGGAACAGTTTCTCTGCGGTTCACCGCGACTCACAAAACTAATGGAGATTACAATTGAGCATCTTCTGGAAAAAATGTTCGGGCCACATCAGCTCACCGATCTAACAGTGCTTGCTTCCCACAGACGTTGGTTAGATGTGTTGTTTGATATATCCTGAGTTAGAAATTTAGGCTTTATAGATATTTTTACGGGATTTTTTTCTGGGTGATGGAATCAAATAGAAAAATGATAATGCATTTGGAATCAAATAGAAAAATAATGATATATTTGGAAAATACTTAGAATAAAAATTATAAATTGAAAAGAAATTTTACCTTTGATGACCACTTGTGGCTTATCACCAACCTTATTGGCAGGTTTTTACATTCGGTGGCATTTGGTGATCTCTGTGTGGACTTTAAATATTGAATTCCACACTAAAATTTTGGGGAATAAAACCAAATTGTGGGATTTTAAAACAAATGTGATGCATTTTTAGCACTGAACTCAAGTTCAGCAACCAAAAATACCCTCTAGAAACAAAGAATAAATATTTTGGCCAGCTTTGACCTTCAACCATCCGTGACCTTTGACCTTTGAATCCACCTTATACGATACCCAGAGGTGTCGCAAAGCTATATGGTATAACTGTTATATATATATATATATATATATATATTAAATATATATATATATATATATATATATATATATATATATATATATTCTTTTAGACAATGACGATGAAAATTGATGGATGAGTCACATTTTGAGAGCTTCTTTTGATGTTTTTTTATTTTTCTGTTTTTCTATTTGAAAAAAAACATCAAAAGAAGCTCTCAAAATGTGACACATCAATCAATTTTAATCGTCATTTGTCTAAAAGAAGAAATATTGCCGAAGTACTCGAATATATACATACATATATATATATATATATATATATATATATATATATATATATATATATATATATATATATATAAACGATGCGGACTTGCATGAGTATATCGGGTGGACGTGTTATTCTTATTACTCCGATGATTTTAGTATTATGTTATCTGTCATTATTCACCAGACATTCTAATTAATAGCAGTGAGAACGACAAAACTACAGTAGAATACCTACAACTGATTTACATCAATCAGCTGGTCTTATGATGACTCTAAAATTGGTACTCCGCGGTAAACTCGTCCTGCTATATCAAGCTCCATTGTAAGCGTTCAGTAAACCAAACAATCCCAAGGTGAATTATCACTGGTATTAATAGCCCCATGGTGTGTGATGCATGCCGTTCACCACTGTCAACGTGGTTTCTTGACCTTCACCGGCATTCTTTTGGTTTCTGCTCTCTTGCCATTATAAAACTAGTAAGAAGTAAGCGCACAAAATCGGTTGCGTGTCCTGCAATGCTGCAAAAGACACCCAGGAATACAACTTAGTGGAAAAGGGAATTTTAGAATAAACCTGTGCTCCGTATACCCGGCAATTACTTCAAATGGTCGGGGAGTAGGTAATGAGCGCCCGAACAATATGGTGCAGGGTGTAAAAGATCGGGCGAGAACATGCATCAATATGCTTTAATATCCCTAATAAAGGAATCATTTATTTCATGGCCCCAAAAATGGTTGCGGCAAAGGCTGCCTTAATTAGAAGTTTTCCGATTGACGTTACTTTTTCCACTGACAGCACGAGAACCCATGTTCTCCTCTAAATAACCTGTGAGAGATGCTTATGAAGCTATGCCTTTTACTTTTTTGGCTCAGGTCAGTATTGAGGTCCTAACCGGTCATAGGAGGTGACAGGGTGGGGACAGTTGTTTTGCTCTGCCTTCCGACCCTTCCGACCGCATTTATATAACGCCAATGTTGGGATTACCCTCGTTGCGGCGAATTGAATTTCGTATAGTGCGACCATCTTTAGTCAACGTTTCAACATTAAAAAATAGCCCGACTCAAAAACCAAACGGGATGGGCTGTTCCTACACAATCAATGGCGTGAGGGCTAAGGTCCTCCTGACTTTTCCCTTTTAACTATACACGGAATCTTAGTACACCTCTTACCGTGTGTGTGAGAAGGGGGGGCAGGAGGCCTGGGCCCCGCACTTCTCATCCAACAAATTTATGTGTTTCGCTTAACTGAAACGTAATTCGAAGCTATTGGAACCAGTCAGTGTATAAGGTAAACAAAGCCCAAATCCGATAAGTTTTTGGTTCTAGAGTGGGAAGCTTCTTGTCAGCACCAAGTTGTAGAATGACTGGTCCCCTCACCTTTTCCGGTAGTGACGCCCAGGGGGTGGACATGAGATACCTCTCTAGAATTCTGAGGGTTTTGAAGGTTCCATTTCTGGTTCTAACAGTCTTTTTTGCAGCAAAATTTAACATGTAATTCCAATGGGACTGTTTGCAGGGGTTTGGGTCACGGGCCAATGGGAAAATTTAAGTGGTGCTTAAGGGTATATTTTTATTTTTAGTATGTAAAATTTATCAGGCTATCTTCTGGGTGCAGTTTTTAGTCTCTAAAGCGCTTTTATAACAAGGAAAATCCACGATGAACTTCATGCTAATTCCTTCAGAATTCTGTTTCGAACGTTTCGATCAACCAATCAGAATGCCGTATTCTACCTTATGCTAGCAAAACCAAAGTTATCATGAACAAAACCCTTCAAAATACTACCATATCCTCAACGTGCTGCCAAATCAGGCAGTCAGCTGGCTGTCATGTCCGAACCGTATCTATAGGAACCGTGGTGACGCCTATGGAATTATCATTCCAAATGTAGCAATCACACTTCAAACCTGTCTTCCCCATATTTATGAGAGTATACTATTGTTACAATCTGGTGAACTGGAACAGAAAATACACACAAGAGACCAATTATGCTAGTAAATCATATTTGCATTCCATAAGAGTAAAGAGCATACTTTTAATGTGTTTTTTGTGAATGTAATATTCTGTTCCAGAACAATATGACGCATAATACACGACTGTGTCTCTTTGTATAAGACAGTTCATCGCTCATAACTTTCATTCAAAAATATTTTATTTACAAGAAGTACACACATCATGATGAGTTACAGTGTGGCCTTTACTTAGCAGAGGCTGGAGAGGTGAAGTATTAAACAAACTCCGGCTTTCTGTGAGTCCAGGGAATTTCCTGGTTCCGCCTGACGCTGATGGCTTTGCATGTCTGAAGGCGCCTTGATAACAGAACTTTTGTGAGTAATTCATCTTCATAAAGAAGTAGCTGACCTGTGGCATTCCGGAGGAGATCACAGGCTAGAGCTGAGCACCATATTTGCTTGCAGCCTTAACCCTCGCCCCAACCGGGGCCATCCATGGCCCCCTAATGTTTTTTCGAGATAGCATAACAACGAAAAACGCAGCACCGCGCTTGAGGGCTCTATCTCTTACCCCATCATTTTCCCACTACCCCTGAACTTTTTTACCCCGGGTCACCCAAGGTCAAGTCACCAGACGAGGTCAACCAAGGTCACCTCACTTCAACATATGAGCTCTATAAGAGCTACATTTCTCGGTCAATCGATTTGAAACTTCATACACTTCATGATCTCTCCAGGGTCTACAAGGTGTATATTCGGGATTTTTTATTTCGTGACCTGAGGTCAGGTCACGAGATGACCTCTCCCATTGAAAAACATGGTGAAAAGCTGTCTTATGATCTAAAAGTCACAAAAAACGATTGCAAATGCTCAGCTTGCTTATAAAAGCGTTCTTGGACATCCTTTCACGGATCCCAGGTGCCATATTTGCCCTTCGACCTCTTCGAGGTCATCCAAGGTCACCAGGGATCAAAAACAGTATTTTGACAATAACTTTTGATCTAATTAAGCTAGAGCGCTGAATTGAACATCATCGTGTATGTCTGTCATTGACTTTCATTTGATATACGAAAGGGTCACTTTCTGACCTTTCGTGACCTCAGGTCATATTAGGTCACGAGGTGACCTCTGGAGGTCAAACCACTGGGGGATGTTTTTATGTTTCACGCAGCGGGAAAATGTCTGGCATTTGCCTATCAAATGTAATTTACCAAATCCCAATAGCTCTAATGGCATAAGAGTATATGCCCAGTTTTCTTAAGCATTGCACATTTGAGTGAAAATAGCCTTTCGTGACCTAACTTAACCTCTGGAGGTCAAACCATTGACCTGAGCGCTTAAGCTTGTAAAGTAATTTCTTATTCAAATTCATGCGAGCTTTCTAATACACTTGGCAGATTTGCACTAACCACCATATTTTCGGAGTTAGAGGGTGAGCCATCGATGGCCCCGGTGGGGCGAAGGTGGCACCGGACCCCCGGTGGGGCGCGGGTTAAAAGCTTGTCATTTTATGTTTTTAATTTATTTAATGTTCTCAGTGGTTGGCCAATTCTGCTCCTTCGCGCAGGTAGTAGAAGCATGCATAGCCGGATTCAGGATTGCCGCTCGTGGGACATGGTCAGGGGCGCCATCCGGACCACGGGGGGCGCCACTTTTGGACGTAACAAAATATATCAGGTGGCAGCCAAATCCTATCGTGGGGGGTGGGGCGACACTCGCAACCCGGGGGAGCGACAGTTCAGGGCGCGCTGTGACCATTTCAGAGGGCGCCGAGAGCCGACAGGGAAGGGGGAGTGCCTGGATCCGCCTATGGAAGCATGACATGTACCCCCTGGAGGTGGAAAACCATAACCAGGCCTCTTGCTCAGCGGCTAAGCTTTCAGAAACTCGAAACCTGGCCAATTCCTGCCGCTGGACCATAATTTATGGCGGAAATAATTACAGCACCTGTCACCAGA
Source organism: Lepas anatifera (assembly GCA_034440635.1). Classification (NCBI taxonomy): domain Eukaryota; kingdom Metazoa; phylum Arthropoda; class Thecostraca; family Lepadidae; genus Lepas; species Lepas anatifera. The sequence continues at coordinate 115,128 of JAOTON010002046.1, forward strand.
GTTGGAAGGAGGGCGGAGAAGGGGCCGTAACTGGTTTAGAAATGTCACTTTGACAGTGTGTGTGTTCAGAAGAACATCATTGCCGAAGCATTTAAGTATACAAAAGCCTGACAAGATATGGACTATGTACTGTGTTCTGTGCGGGAGCGAGTTCACCTCGGTGGATGTGTCGGGTTCAGTCACGTGGGTCAGCGCCAGTTATACCCCGCGGCAGTGGCGTGACCTTGAGGCCGTGCGGGGGCGTCCCCGGGGCACTTAAAGAGTAGACCGCATTGACCGTCAGCCTACGCTTTTTTAACTGCAAGTGACAAGTAATACCCAGAACGTGTATGAACGATGACCTTTAGAGCATGGCTTGCAGTTACATGCATACAAAAGCCTAGAGTAAAAGGTCAATGGCCTCGAATTTGTGAGTGGAGAGTATGAGGAGTTGTACTTGCGACGTGAAAATGTTAAAAACTCGGCGCCTAAAGACAAATCATTGAGTTGAAAATGGTTAAAATGCTGACCTCAATAAAGCCTTTGAGGTTTCAGTAGTATTTAAGATTTCAAAGCATCCCCGTGGTGCGTCCGTTAATTTGAGCGGCAGCGGCCACCGGCGGCGTTCCTGTTGATTGACCATCACCATAGAAACAGCTGCCAGGCGGACACGTGTCTGTACGGAACGTGTCACCCTGACAGCTGTCGACCTCCAATACAGCCTCCTGTCGCTTCTGAGGGCAGCCACGATAGCGCCGCCAGCCTAAAACAATCTCTTTAGCCAATACGGCGGATCGGCTTGGAATCCCATGTGACGTCTATTGCCCGAGAGTATCGTTGTCATGCTGTCTGGATACCGAGAGATGGCCGACAAGGAAAGCATGCAGTCTAAGCAGAAGCCCCGCCGGCGATGGAGGGAGGCGGCGGCGGCGGCAGTGCGGGGTCCGAGTTGGAACAACACCGGCCTTGAGTTTGAGCTGCGACCATTGGCGGACGCAGGGGGGCCATTCCGGCCATGCCCTCCCCCAAAGCGCTGGAGGGGGCCAAACTATCTTTTGCCCCCCCCAAACGCTGGAGAAATTGTTGAAAAAAGTTGTTTACACTAGGTCTGTAGAGCAAAAAAATTTTCGCTCCCACCCCCGCCCCCAGGAGGAGAGGCAGACAAGGGTTTGCCCCCCCAAAAAAAAAACTTGGGTCTGCGTCCGCCCCTGGCTGCAACTGATACAGGTATCTGTCTGTCACTTGGTTGGTACGTGGCAGAATAGGGGGCCCCACTTTTTATTAAATATTACCCGATTTCAGTCAAATTGGGAATAAATCTGAAGGTTGTGTAGCCGGTCAGTGCGGAGGTCAAGAATAAAGCCACACTCCGATGATTGTTTCAGTTCAGGGGGCAAGGTCTCGTCATCTGCAAGTTGAAGGTTGACTGGCCCTGTCACCTTCTCCCGGCGGTGACAGTTAGGGCTGGGTTTACCAATATTTCTTACAGCAGGCACTCTCAGGTGCAGCAGCTAGTAAAACCAGGCTATGCAAAAACCATACCAAAGAATGCGCAAACAATGTTCACTGGTAACATGCTGACGGGTGGGGATATCGGAAGAAAATGTGTAAAACCCGCATTCTGTAAAACAAATGAAGCTCTTTTTTCTTGGAATGAAACCGAATTCAATATTTGTTCAAATGTGCAGCAAATAAGGGCTATAATAAACAAAACGATGCCTCATTTCAAATCCTCTCCTTCCAGGAGTGATTGTATGGAAGTGAGTTGTTCCCTCCCTATCTTGTTTCATAACAATATGTTTATTGGTAGACGAAACCGGAAATGTTCAAACACGAAAAATGACAACAAAATAGTTTACTTTAGAGTATTTGGGATGAAATAAATAATTTCTCTTATCGGCACAACAAAGAGGATATAAATGCCAAGCCATATTGAATGCCAAGGTCATATTGAAAGTCCGTTTCATTTCGGTCTGCCGGCGGACTGCTGCTCTTTCTTTTACCCGGTGGTGCCAATAGTGAACCAACGCGATTAGAGGTGAACAAAGCATATTGTCATCAATGAAAGCAAAACAAGTACGTAATGTACAGAAATGTAGCGCAGTCACCAAGCTGTTATCTACACTTTGGTATTGATAAAACAGGAACAGGTGCCTCTACCTACAACTGCGTCTCTGTGCGTCTCTGGCGACGGCAGTTTGGCAGCGGCGGGAGTTTTTGATCGTCGTTTTCAATAACAGGTCCTATCGACGCAGCACTTGTCTCTCGGAGGCGGCAGCTTCGACCCCTGAGTTGAGGCGGCGCACAGAGACTGTGCCCATAGCACGTCAGATGGAGAACAATCAAATATGGGTATTAAAGTGTTTTAAACGGGCTTTAACTTTTTCATCGATGAAAGTCTCTAGCATTATACAGTTACTTAAAAACTGATCTTGCTCGTCAAGAGTAAACAGGGCTGTGCTTTTAAGGGTGAACCCACACCAGACAGAATCTGCCAAGAGTTTTACTGCCCGAATTTCGAAACGCACGTGAGGAGATTGCCGACAAAACAATATTGCCAGATTCGGTTGGCCGATTCTGCCAAGTATGACTGTGCCCTAAACGTTTCAGGGCTTGGCACCCCTGGGGGAGCAGAGAAAATTTGCCTCCCTCTGATGAGGTATAGTCATGGCCAGTGGCGGATCCAGAACTTTACTTGGGGGGGAGGCTCAAGCCGCCCCTGTCATTGCCTCGGAGTAGTCTTTAGCTATGTATTAACTACAGGCACTGATATTTGGGGGGGGGCGGGAGTGAGCTCCTTGCCCCCCTTGTATCCACCACTGACCACGGATATAGATCCAACAATATTCTTTTAGTCAGGTTGGCAGGTACGAGTTGCCTACATATCATTTAGTGGGGTGGGATTACCGTGTTCTTAACAACGGTAATCGAGGCACAATATAAGCGCTTATTGTGAGAGTTTCATTCATATCATGCCTCTTGCCTTTAGATGTGGCAAAAATATTGATGATTAGGTACCAACGTAATTATGCAATCCAAAATAAAGAGTTCATGCGCTGTCAGCCCACACCCTGTCCTAACTGTCCTAAGTATACTTCATTTAAGCACGCATGCTAGTAAGATTGCGATCATTCTGCATTTTAAAGTGTGGCAAATAGAGTTTCTATGTGTCACAGAAATGACTATTAGAAATGCCGTCACTGGCAAGTTATGTGATTCCCGTTTGCTTGAATACAGCTTAGTTTGCTCTTCTGTCCAATGGAACCAACGTAGAAGTCATTACTTGTTCGATCATGATATTTGAGCTACATATGCAGGTGGACATATATAAGTGAGTTACATTATACAGACTTCCTTTCGGCGATTTTCAGGACTTTCCCCGAAAAATTCGCCGCGGAGCAGAGAAAACATGAAGTTTCCACAAAAGAGAACGCCTCATTCGTGTTGGAGTGGAAAACTCGTCACAAATGTGCTGTTGACGCCGGATGTTTCAGAAAACTAGTACAGCTTTTCTGCAAGCGGGAAGTCCAAATGATCTGAATACTGCAAGAAATTGAATGAAATTAATGGGCCTTGCTTTGGAATGTATGTAGAAAGTAGCGGATGCCTGCTCCACCTCCCCCTCCCACGAATATCCTGGATGTTTACCTGATTTAAACTTTGACTCTCGATGGGGATCCTCCTGGACCAGCACAGAAAAGTCTTAACTTTTACAGGTCTCACACGAGGAGAGAGTAGGGGATTTCTAGGGCAGTGGCGGCTTACGTGAAGAATACTATTCAAATAAAAAATAAACGGAAAATCAGGCTTGAAAAGGTTGAAGCAAAGCCCCAATTCGACACAAAAACCAAGTTTGGACAAACTCTGGGATCAATGATGAACAGCAGTGCTGATTGTGGTTAGATCTGCTTCATATCTGCACCCAACGAAAAGTGGGTAAATTTTCCGCAATCTACCCACTGCATGTCTAGCAAAAATAAAATACGAAGCCTGGGGATGAGGTGGCTTAGTGGATAGCACCCTTGTCTTCTAAGCCACCGGTCCCGGGTTCAAGTCCCGGCGGAGCCTCTGAATAAGTTGATCTGATCCCCAAAATCCCTTCCAACAGGGTGAGAGTTGGCGACGCCGTATGACCCTGGCAGTTGGTGCGTCGTTAAACCCCAACAATTATTATTAAAGTACGAAGCCTATCCACCCGGTGATGAACCATGGTTCCGACCGAGGAACAATAGCATTCCAACCAAGAAACCAAGACAAAGTCAAACGAACTCCATAAAGGCATTGCGGTAAAAAACGTAAGATGTGTGATAAACCATAAGTAGTTATCGACGGTGCCTCGGCCACCCTTCTAACCGTACTTCTTTTTCAACAACTGTAGACCAAACACTTACATATGCCTGATACCGTTGTTATGTAAAACAAGGAAATTCGTTCGATTGCAAAAACATCAGCTTATGAGGATGCTTAAAATCAGATAAAAGGGTTCATGACAAAAAAATGTAAACCATTCACTCGACACTTCCCATCAATTCTCACATCCGTGCCTTACTTTCTACCCACAGTTTCTGATTTTCCAAAGTTTTCATGGCCTATCGAAAAACGGATCACTATGCGAAATGCTTCCGAGGGAATAGTTGACAATTAATACGTCATACATACTAACACCGGCAAGCTTTACATATTTTTCGATAATCAAAATCAAGCAGTGCTCCAAACCATGTGAGGACTTTAAAAACCCAACCGAACATTGTTCCTCAAATAATATTTTTCCAATCACAGCTGGGTGCATTAAATCTGTACAAATCCCCATCAACGTCATCATCCATGCTTAACAAAACTCCTAATAATCCGTGGAGTGCAGCAAGTATGTATGTACCTATTGACGCTACGACCAACCAGAAGCTGTTTTCCGTCCCGACTGACGCTCATCACGCGGCGCCCTTGGGCACCGCATGCACAGTTGCGAGCCACTTCATTATAGTCACGTCTGCAATTACCGACAGCACTACGACCCGGCCGAGGGTGAGCAAACACTTGACACGGCCTCCTGCCAGCGTTAGCGGTAGCCGCACCCATACAGCTCAGAAAGCAAACAACACCAGAGCACCGGCAGCGTCGACGTCGATTGTGTGCCGGCGGCGCTGCGCCGGCTCGGGTCATGCCCCGCGGCCATCGGCGACACCAGGCAACGGGTCGGACCGACCGCTTGAGGCTGAGTATGGGGCTTCGGCGGAGGGGCCGCTTGTGGACAGGTTACAGGACCTGGTCACGGCATGAAGCGTATTCTTGTGGCTTCACGGGTCTTCCCGGCACCCCGTCCCCCTCCCCTCCAGTGGGTGTTTGTAACCAGAGCGATGGTGTGTGCTTTCTGTTTGTGATAGGTCAACAGTCGTATGGATCAGGGAGAAAAATATTTGCTTCATATGTGCAATGAGTTTCAAGAAAGCTTCCTGATTTTGAAGGAATATGCAGTGATTCAAGGTCTTGGTCTCACCTGCCAAAAGTTATTTGATGGACTGAGGAGAGGTTATGCGGAATTTTTTACCTCCAGTTTAAAAGGGTGAAGGAAACCTTTGATGGGTATGGAAGGGCAGATAGCAATGGTATAGAGTGGGGTAGCGTATCGATACCATAGAGATGCAGCCCCTGAGGGTGAAGGGAATTAAATTTGATACCACCCACATAAGAGCGCGTCACCGATGGGTGAATAGCTAACCGGGTAACCGGCCAAAACAAATGGGTACCTATGTGGTCAAACCGGGTAACAATAAATAGTTAAGTGTCCTGCCTGACATGCCCATGAGTTCCGGTTATTAACCCCTCACCTCATGGGGGTCCCATCAGACACTACCTGCCCCTAGGTTTTTCGCGAATGATTCTGAGCTTATTTGAATGATACGCACGTCGCCTTGCAGGCCTGGAGAGTGATCAATTTGACAACTTATGACCTCAGATTGACATCAGGTAAGGTCAGGTCAATGAGTTATGACTTCATTTCTAGACCCATTTAACACGCGCATTGACGGGGGTCTGGCCACCTTCGCATTGACGGGGGAGGGGCGGGTACCCGCCCCCTAAGATCTCGAGAACCACAGTAGGTAGCGAAAACGGTAAACGGCGTTGGGCTGCCCATCCACTTCTCCATCGAAAACATTTGAATCATTTTTTTGTCAGGTCACATTTAAGGTTACGAGAGGTCAAAACATGCCCGTCATAGGGATAACATGTAAAATTCAGTTTTTCGGGCATTACATCTGAACAAGTAAAGATAGAGCAAAACGACTTGAACTATATGAATCATCTTAGCAAGCCAAATCGAATGATATATAATTTGACCTTGCTAGGTCAAATCAAGGATTTGACCTGACCTGAGGTCAGGTCGGGGTCAAATTATATAAAATGCATATCATTAGAACCGCAACGCCCAGGCGAGTCTAATGCAGCTAAAATAAATGCTCTTCACCATCCGTTACTGAGTTATTCCGTCAAAACCATTTTTCCATGTATTTCAATGGAGAGGTCATGCCTCGTACCTGACCTTAGGTCATCGATATCAAAAATACCGGAACATATGTTAGAGAACTCGGTGGGGCCATTATGTGATATAAGTTTCAATCGGATAAGTTCACCCTGCTCCGACTTATGCTATCTTAAACTTTTTGAGGCTGGGTCACTGACCTGTACTGGTGACCTGACCTGAGATGACCTAACCTTGAAATTTTCACAGAAGTTGTAAATGATGAGGAAAAGGTATACCAAGTACGGGGCGCCACGCGCCGCCGTTTTTCTACTATCTCCGAAAACCCGAGGGGGCGGGTACTGCCCCCGTCAATGGCGTTTAAGGCAGTTCTGTTCTAAAATGAAGATAACAAAACCAGGGTGTAACTCGGCCTCTAGCACAGCTAGATCAAGTTTCGAAACATCACCCTAAAAGATAATTATTTGACCTTAACCTTAGGCTATCGTATAATATGTCCTTACAAGGTACTGCTGCATACAAGTTGAATTATTGGGCCAAGACAAACGCATGGTTGCGTTTTGTTTTTCTCAAGGTCTCATGGTTCTCGAGCTATAACAAATTTTCTAAATGACTCTAAATCTGACCCAGTTTGGCCCCGTGTGACGTCACGGGTTAACGGACATGGCTCAAACACTAGGCTCCACAGTAGAATACGGTAAGACGCTTCCTGTGCCCTTTCAGATTTTTTCCGTATCCTTTCCGGTTCTCAGGATCACAGGGGGAAGGGGTCCGACCAGACCCCCAGGTTATGGTGTGTACAAAAGAGCCCAGGTAGTGCCGGGTTAAGGCATCGGGATTGTCGTGCATATGACGGTTTTTAGGGCAATTTAGCTCCCATGGCCGTGTCAAATGCACTGAGAGCTTGATCCATATTTCATATTTTGTTCACTTTTTCGACCAGCGCCATAAAATGCCTGCTTTCAAATACTTCAGCCAGCAACAAAGACTGCGTGCAGACAGCTAAAGCAACAGCGCCTCCGCAGGCCAACGAGGTGCACGAGGTGGTAGGAAGGCTGTCAATTAGGCACTGGGAGGGCGTTTGACACCAGACATGCGGCAAACAAGCGACAAACACCTACGTCCGTGACCGCCAACTGCGGACTCACGTGCAGGAAGCGCCTATCTCTGCTGGTCGCGAATAATATTGACAAGTGCTACAAGAATATCCCGGTTGTCCCCGTCCGGCAAATATTCGCAAAAATTCCCAAATAAGGATTTGATACATCATCCTTTAAAACCCTTCTGTGTAGAAAGCATACAAATGGGTTCAATAAGTATAGGTAAACGATGTATATTAGGGTCATTTTTGCAGCCCTGGTAGTTAAGCAGACAGTAAAACACAGCACTGCGCAGTGTGAAAGTGTATAAAACGATATTAATTATACCAGAAACCAAAATGCCCTGAGGCAGACTGATTTCCCTTAGAGCGAACTTGGACTTCCGTGCTATTCGTAAGACGTACCTACCGTATGTCAGTATGAGAGATTCACGGGCTTGCCTGACTACTGGAGCAAAGAAAAAGGTAAAATTGACTTTCTGATGGGCGGCTAATTGCGTGTTGCGGTACAGGTGGCCTGTCTCTTTCCACTTAGTATGACTGTGAGTGTGAACTGCCCTAGTCTTTATTTTTGCCTGATGTTTCCTGAATTAGAATTACTGGTAACCTCAACCTCACACTCGGGTGTTCTTCCGGTCTAGCAAATGTCCAAATGAAATTCTGTACTCCGTAAAAGCATAAAGCCAGTCATTGGGATCGTCCCGCGTGCTCCTCAGTATTGTTGCCTCAAATAAAAATGTGTCCTTAATCTAATTGCGTTCCATTCTATTGCTGGCACCTATTGCTGGCTACTGGCATGTTTTCTACGGGCACCTATTGCTGGTTTCTAACCAACGATGTGTCTACCTTTATTCGGCCAGGTGATTCTTGCCCTGCAATATGTTTGTGCGTTGTTGAATGCATATCGGCCCTCTGGGCTTCTCGTCTTGCCGCATATCTATGTGCTCTGTAACCTGTTCTGTTACGGATTTCCTGTTTCTCATCTCCTAACGTGTCATATTCAAAAACGTAAAATAAAAATGTCGGTTGAAAAAAATCTAGAGGCTCCATCACCAGGTGAAAGCTTCAAGTTTGCTGGCTTTTATCGTAATTCTTCACATGAATTGCAGAGTCCGCTCAAGCAACGCCATACGTGGATGATAAGTGGTTGGCAGGCCACCACGTGCCACAGCGTGCCACGACTACCTCCAGCCTAACACCAAAGAGGCGACTGGAGCTCTAGTCGCCTCTCGTCTGGAATGAGGAACAGCACTGCGGCGAGACATCTCATATCCCATGCGAGCAATCGTATCGATCATATTCCCGCCTCTTCTTTCCGTTTCAAAGCTTGTTAAACTAACCCGATGTAATCTCGAGACCTTCTGGACCTTTTTTGTCATTCCATCCCGTCACTACCTGAGGGGGAGGGGCTAGACCAAACCCCTTTGGTTTGCAACACATCTCTCAGAGATAGTCAGGATGGAGGGTATTGCAGGAGAGCCGGGGCGATTGTCTCCAGACTTCGTGCCAGGGTTACCAGGTTTCTATAGTGAAAATATGCCAAATTTGGCATATTTGGCATATTTTTGGCCATGATATTGACCTAATTTGTGAAATCTTGGTCACAATATGTCAAAAGAACATGGAAAACACGCCAAACGTACCATCTCTGTGTACAGTCATAGATTTAGTGTGTTCAGAGACATGATTGGCTTTTTATAAGATTTTGAATATATAGTATTGTATGCAAAAATATTCCAAATTTGTAACATTTGGCCGTAAATATGCCAAACTGGCAACCCTGCTTCGTACCCGCTACTCTCACGCCTCACGCTCAGCTCGTCTGAGGGCTCCACGCCGCCGGACTGTCTGCGATACGATGAATTCCTGCATGTAAAGCATGTTCTGGTTTATTGTCGTGACTACGATACGCGCTGCTTGGTCATCTACCTACCTCCTAGGTCACCTCTCACTTGAAGGCCTTCTCGGGGATCCAGCATTTATGGAAATAAGCAGCTTAGTCTATTTTTAACAGAGTGGGCCTGCAGGTCATATGCTACCCGGAAAATGTTTATGTTTCCCCGTTAGAGTAGGTATCTTATATGTTTCCGACAATTGGTTACTTAAAAATGGCTTTAACATGTCGAAAATGTTTCCTGGCTGACATTTTCAGTTTGTTTTCCACGTTTCTTTAATCCAATACGTTATCCGTAAAGTTCCCTGGTCATCCAGATTTTATCCCCTTCTCACCCATAGATATTTCTTTCTTGAAGTTGATTTATTCTAGGCCTAAGCATGCGAAAACCTGCGCAACAATTCCGATCGATATCACCGACGCCTTATTCGGTGTCAAGCCGAAGATTTATCCCCACTCAAAGAGAAGAGCTGTCGAGGTTTTGAATTTCGTCCTACCCTTCCCTAGCTTTCAAAGGCTTCAAAGCTCTTTTCATTTCACACTAGGCGTTGGAAAGGCTGTTGAGTTCCGATCGTTCGTTCAGAGGAGCATTTGTCAGCATCACTGTCGCGCCAGGCTCGCGCAAATTTAATTGTCGCAGTCAATTCCATTTAAGTTCTTCTCTTTCAGCCGCCCCAATATCAGGCTCATAAGATCACGCAGGCTCACAGTCAACTCTTTCATCGGGTGGCTCTTAATAGTACGAACATAGCGATACTGCTTCAGACATGTGTAGAAACTTATTGGGGTCCCCGGGTTATACAGGGACCAAAAAGACCGAGGTTCCTCTTCCTCACTCAGATCGAGTATCAGCGTCCCCTTTCACTGCGCCCCAGCTCTTCCTGAAACATCGCTCCTCCAAGATGCGGGTAGCGATTTTCCCCCGATGCGATATGCAACCTCTCCCACTCTCATATGTCGCGAAAGAAAGGTACACTGATGGCACCCCCTCACCCAATTTTCCCTTCTTCCAAATTAGAAATCGGAAACCGACCTATGATGGTTTTCGTTAGCACTGTTTTAGCATGTTTTGAAGGGAAAGCCGCTAAAAATGCAAGATATCTGAGTACGACTACCTTTGGACTTTTACTCTTTGTGAATATTTAGGTTTTTCCAAAAGCTATGTCTCTTTAAAATGCTCCCATGTAGCTACGATACGACCACCGTACCAGGGTGGGCCGCGACAGATTACTGATGTGATTTTAAGCCCTGATTCCACCGATCTGGAAATCGTTTCGTCTGTGGGATTACTTGGGGTAATAAATGTACCTGTCAATGTGTTCTGTTTAGTCTGATATCTTTCAAAATTGTCAATGCAGAGATAAATTTACGAGCCAGGAATACTATTTAGATACCACAATTTATGTAAATGTTAGCTGAATCGAGAACAAAACAGCCCACATTTATATTCTCAAATCATTATATTTTTGGTGAAGCCTGTGCCAATCGCCATCCGTCGTTTTGCTTATCAGACGAATAAATTGCTTTGACGCAGGTTTCTTAATAAATGACTGCTTAAAAGACACGTTTATGTGCGGCACCAAGCAGGGGGTGGGGGAGGAACTGTTTCTCCCTTAGATCTGCAGAAGTGTCCCTTGCCGATGTTGAGCGCAAAAGTCCGAACATAGCTTTGCAAACAGCTGCGAAATACCGAAACTTTGTGCAACAGGTGTCTTAAAGCTGACTTGCAAACGCAAAACAAAAGTTTCCACGCCCTCTTGGTAACATGAATGCATTCATTGTGGCAGACCGCTTTCCTTTTTGTTGATGTCTCCTCCACTGTTAGTCCCACAGGCTGCTCTGGTCCCTTTGCGAAGTCCAGATACGTTATTTGCCAATATCTTGTCTGAGTGCTTCGGCGCGCCGTGGAATATTCAGAAAACCACACGATATTCCACGCAAACATTCATCACACAGAGAGCATGCAGGCAGCCGGTGGTTTGGCGATTCGGTAGATTTTCGATGACTAATGGAACATACCTAATGGTTTCATAGCATCTGGGAAAAGTCCGAGGCTTAAACAGGCTTAATTGGTATCTAGTTTGCACAGTGTAAAAGACAATGGCATACACAGAACTTTGTCTGGAGGGCATAGCATGGAAACAGAGAACGGTGATGGATAAACTCCCACAAGAAGTCTTCCCAAAGGGTCTGCTTAATGGCCTCCCTCCTTACAATACTGGTGATACAATGCAACACTGGCCAAAACCATGTGCGAGGGTCATTAATATCCGCGAAGTGTGCCCTTAGATCACATTTAATCCGATGATTAAGTGTTGATTAGGTTATGTTAAAAGTGTTCCCACTTTGCTTCACCAAACCCCCAATCGTCGTATTTTGCAGAACTCACTCCTCTACAGAAAGCACAAAAAGCAGTTGCGTGACAACTGGGTGTACGTGACTGGTGGTGAGGCGGCCCTGTCTCACCTGTGGTAGCGAGTCCCAGCACGTGGCCCACACACCACAACAGCAAAACCGCCCACAGCGGGCGCCCAGGCGACGGACGCATCGCGGGCGGCGGCGGCACAGGGCCACGGCAGAGCCCCGCTGTCACAACTTCCGTGCAGATGTCAACAAGGTGACAGTGAGCGTGAGACCTCCGCTTCCGGCCGTCGGCACTGCCCCGGGGCGACACGCGCGCCGTTCGTTAGCGGTTCGTTACGATCCGGCCGCGAGTTCATCCAGCACTTCTCCCGGTTTGTTGGCGCGCTCAATCAGAGCAGTACTCTCGAGCACGTAGCTGTTTCTGCCGTCAGGCAAGGCACTGTGACGGGATTGTCACACAATCACCTGGCGGTGGCGCGTCGGCCTGACCCGTCAGTAGCCGACCCCCGACCTCCTCACTCGCCCCATCCCGCAGCACTGCCGGCGCCGACGCGCGGGTGGTTAGTTCCCGACGGCGACGCCAGGCGGCAGCACAGATGGGGAGAGAAGGCCGAAGGATGCTCCAGTCACTAACTATGCTGGAATCGGGAATAATCGATCGGGTTTGTCCCAGTGTTGATGACTTGTTTCTCGTTGTGCGCCATATGGTCCTTTGCTGACTTGTGTCCCGGGAATATTCTGCCTCGGGAAAGTACCTACCTACATTAATTCCTCCTAGGTTATAGCCAACTGGGGTTCTGAGCCAATATCGATGCTGACATATAAACATCTTTATTAACACGCGCACTGGAGGGGGCCTCGGAGGCCCCTCACCTGTTTTTCCGAGGTGGCCGGAGAACCGCCAGTAGCCGAAAAACGATACGTGGCCACATTTAACAGAATTCAATAGCGCGTCGATTGGCGAAGACTTTTTGAAAATCGGTCGAAAAATTTTCTGACTTAAAGGCTTTCAAATTCAGACCTGCATTTTGAGATCGCCGTAGTCGCGCGGTAGGACCAGTTAGCTTGCATTGGAGACCGAGTGGTGACGTCATAACGCCATATAACCTGGATTATATGTCAAGATCACCTCACATGAAAGCCAAGGTCAAGGTCAAAGATCACAGGTCAAGGTCATATCTGCACTTTCAAGGTCATTGACCACTGTGCTTCCGGTCAAATGACGGTACCCGGTCTGACATATATTATGCTATGGCGTAATTGATAGGTTACCCCAATACCAAGTTCAAGGTCAAAGGTCAAGGTCAAAGGTCATTGGGAAAGGTCAATCCTCATTTCCCGCCAAACAGTGGCTACATTGTTAGTCAAAGTGTACATTATAAGTAGTATACCATATGGGACCTTAAAGGTCAATGACCTTGAATGACCTTGGCCCAAAAATTGTGAGGTAGCCTCTTTGAGACCTCTTCTCTATGAACCTGGTCCGCCTTTAGCTTATTCCCGCCAGTTCCCGCATATTCACAGCATTTACCAATCGGTACCCAGGATGGCCAAGATTTGACCTTTACGACCTCGTTTGACCTTGAAGGTATTGATCTAGGTCAATGAAAATTGGTCATCATGTAGACCACCATAGCCCCCACCCACCCCCTAAGTGGCGTTTTTCTACACCTCTTAGTTTCCGAGATCTTAGGGGGCCTACCAGGCCCCTCTCAGTGCACGTTAGTGCCGGACCCCCTCCAGTGCGGGTGTTAACACGCGCATTGACGGGGCGGGTACCCGCCCCCTCGGGTTTTTCGGGGATAGAAAAAATGGCATCGCGTTGTGCCGCCGTACTTGGCATACCTTTTCTCTCATCAATTTTACAACTTTTGACAACATTTTAAGGTTAGGTCATCTCAGGTCAGGTCACCAGTATGTAGGTCAAGTGACCTGACCTCAAAAAGGTTTAAGATGGCATAAGTCGGAACAAGGTGAACTTATCAAATTGAAACTCATATCACATAATGGGCCCAGCGAGTTCTCTAACATATGTTCCGGTAGTTTTTATATCGATGACCTAAGATCAGGTACGACCCATGACCTCCCCATTGGAAATACATGGGAAAATGGTTTTAACCGAAAAACTCAGCAACGGTTGGTGATAGAGCGTTTATTTTGATTTCATTAGATTTGCCTTGTCTTTGCGGTTCTAGTGATAATCATTTTACCTAATGTGACCTCGACATGGCCTCAAGTCAGGTCAAATCCTTGCTTTGATCTAGCAAAGGTCATATTATATATCATTCGATTGGGCTTGCTGCGAAGATTCATATAGTTGAAATCGTTTTTCTCTGTCTTTACTTTTTCAGATTTAATGACCAAAAACCTTATTTACATGTTACCCCTATGACGGCATGTTTTGACCTCTAGTGACTTTGAATGTGACCTGACAAAAAGAATGGTCCAACTATTTCGAAAAAGTAGATGGGCTACCCAACGCCGTTTACTGTTTTTCGCTACCTAGCGTGGTTTTCGAGATCTTAGGGGGCGGGTACCCGCCTTCCCCCTCAAAGCGAAGGTGGCTCAGACCCCCGTTAATGCGCGTGTTAACAAAATCAGAGTAATAACGGATGTAACCATGGTTACACGTTTCCAAAGCTGACAAATTTCCTCATGAAGCTAATATACATAGCCCTCATGACGCTTACATATTCCAGGCGATAAAAAATAAAAATATTTCAGCCGCACCCTTCGATAACAAGTTGTGAAACTTCTCTTCATGGCCAACTGGGTTTCGGGACGGTACCTGATGGTGTGAGTTAACCTAGCCTTGCCATTCGTGTTTATTAACTTTACTTACTTAACTTTACAGCACATTTATAAAAAGCAGA